>PVIH01010653.1:0-73826 GCA_004025045.1 Sigmodon hispidus
TTCACATGCACACCTATGTTCACATGCACACCTATACTCACATGCACACCTATATTCACATGCACACCTATGTTCACATGCACACCTATACTCACATGCACACCTATGTTCACATGCACACCTATACTCACATGCACACCTATACTCACATGCACACCAATACTCACATGCACACCTACTACATGGTTTATTGAAGGAAGAATGGGAAAGATAAACTTCTCCAGCACTTCCAAGATTCACAAAGTAAACGTGTGTAATCATTTTTTCTTTCTATCTAAAACTAATGAGCATTTAATTACCTAGACTGAGTCTTTATAATTTTCTTCTTCAATTTTTAAATATTCTTAAAATGAATTAATATTTCTCTTCATTGCAAGAGAATTTCAAAGGCTTGCAAACATTTGCACACTAAAAATTACACACACACACACACACACACACACACACACACACATTGCAGAAAAGAAAGCCAAGAATCAATATAAATGTAGTCAACAGAAGTGGTTATCCGAGCACATGTTTCCTAGGCAATCATTGGGCAATGATGCCTGTATAATTAGGTCTGATTTCTGGCACTCATAATCTCTTCCCTTTCTTATTTGCATGATACACATTTTCATGATCCCAGGCTGTGGGGGATTTTTCCTGTTCTCCATTCTGGGACTTGCTTATGTACACAGCTTCTTTTTGCAGGAGTAGCACATACCTCCCAGGGCATTCTGGGATTCTATTAGGGTTGCTGCTTCATTTACAAGGGAGGATAAATTACATATTTGCTTAATACTTTTAAACATTGCATTGAATACATTTTTTCCCTTAATAAGCTTGGCATGCAACCCTAGTACCAAGAGCAATTCTTTTAGTTCAATGTTCTAATTCCTTCCAAGGAAGTACAGCCTGGGTCTCGTTCTGACTCTTTGCTTTGGTCCATCTCCCAATCCCCAGGGTTTGTTTAGGTAAATTCCATTATTAGCTTGAGTTCTCAGTTCCCATTAATGGAGTCTCCTTCAATCCCAGCTCCACCTCAACTAATTCAGGAACATAACCAGGAAAGATTCTCCCTAGTGTGAGAAGCTCAGAGCGGATCTATCAGCTTCAACTGATCAGAATGTGGTTGTCATGGACCTTCCCCAATTAAAAAAATAAGTTACGATTAACACTCTCTAGCTGCTCACCACTCTGCCCCATCCTCTGTCCTCCAGTCTAGCTCAAAGAAGAAATAGGCACTGGATGATGCTACCTAAGGCTCTCACACTGCCTCTTGGTTTTGCTTGGGAGATCTCTTTCCAAGGATATTTGGTTGTCTCTCTACAGACTTGGCTATATTTCCAAAGGTAGGTCTGATAATAATAAAAAAGCAATGCTTGTATAAATGTGTGTATGAGAGCATGCACACACACATACATACAGGGGGGCGGTAAGGTACACCTTTCAAAGACATACTCACAGCTGCCTCCTCTCATCAAGCTCCACCTCCTTGGTGTTTATTGAGCTGTGAACCCAGTGATGAATGAGATTGATGCCTCATGATACAGTCACCTGTCGTCAGCATTGCCAACTGGAAATGCAATGTCTAGTGTGTAAGTCTAGAAGCTGTATCAGGTACTGCATATTCAAATGGTGTTGGTAGCTGTGAACATCCTATTGTGATGGTCCTAGAAATCTGTCTGGGGGACAAATAGAGGTGTGGCTTTTTTGTGAGAAGAAAAATCTGCACCCTGACCAAGGCAGGAATGAACAGAAGGGAGAGGAAGTTTCCCTGAATATCAGCAGCAGCCAACATGCTGCCTCTATCACAAAGGCTCCATGCATTCTTCTTATTTTCTATTTTGCCTTCAGTCTGAAGAATCTTTTGGTTTCTGACTGCCCATCAATTGTCTTCCACTTAACTCAAAGTGTCAGGCTTTATTTTGGCCTATTTCTTATAAATCTACCCTGTTTCTTTCTTATACACATTTTGCCTTGACCTCAGCTATTTGTTTCTGTCTTGGTCAAGTGCATAGAACTTCTCCATAACAAATACCTGCTCCTTCCCATCATGTTCCATTTTTCTCTGACTCACTGCCTTGCAATCAGTGGCCACCTCCATTACTACATAAAAATAACTGAAAGAACCACACAAAAGCCAAAGTGTCACAATCCTTTATTGAGAAGACAGTCACAGTGCAGACAGAATCTCACTGGCATTTTACATCAGCACCAATAGCAGTGGAGAAGTTAGGATACAACATCAAAAAGGAGTATCCCACACTAGGGATCACATCATGTTTCCTCTTGCCATTCTGGAAGGAGAGCATCGTCCTCACTGGACACCCTGACAGTGCCTTGCTTTTGAACTGTGCAGCACCTAAAACTAAGGAAAATAAAATTCTGTTCCTCTAAATTACTCAGTGGTAAGTATTTCCTGGAGGAACAAAGATGGACAGAAACATGTTTTGGTTGATTTGGGATGTCAAAATATGGATGGATTAAGAAGCATGGTATTGAAGAAGTATGGTTGAAAGCAGGTTTGTGCAAGCACACTTTCTAGCTGGTATGTGGCAGGCACCATTCCAGCAATCCTCTTCACCTGAGCACAAGCCAATGCCCACCTAGAGGTGTTTTCTATGACTTCAAATATGTGATGACCAAAGGAGCACATGCATCTCTTTCACAATATGGTTCTACAACCAGCAATGCCTAGGGAATCCCTGCTGGAGTGGCTCCCTCGGGACTCAGAGAGATGATGCTCCAATGTATTAAACGTCCAAGCATTGGGAGCATCTTTTCTCATATTTTCCTAGTTCTGCTTTACGAGTTGCATTATAAAAGTGTATGATGAAGAGCTGTCCACTTTACTCCATTGAAGAACTGGTGGGTTACAGGAGAGCTCTCGCAGATGAGATGAAATGAAAGCTATTCTTCTTTTCAACCATCCTTTGCTGATCCGAAACAATGAGGACACATGGAGTATTTTTTTGTTCTGTTTGTATTAGATGTTGAGACACAGGAACACCAGTGTGTGTGTATGTGTGTGTGTGTGTGTGTGTGTGTGTGTGTGTGTGTGTGTGTGTGTATCCTGGGAGCAGGAGCACAGTTAAAGAGTTCAGAATGTTAGAGAATGCTACTTGTTTGGCACTTGTCTACATTCCTCAAAATAGGACAAAAAATAGGACAAGTAGGCTTGGGTGGTTGAATAGAAAGCTTCCTTTCCTGCACTTATATCCATCATGGGGTAAAAAGGAGGAATACCTTCTTAATTTAATTTCATCTGGATCCCAAGTAGATCCTACCAGAAAAATAAGTCTTCCTACTTCCTTCCCCCAACTTCATGTTGTTTCCCTAAGAATTTTACTCAGAGATGAGCCTTTGGCTTTGATATTAGATGGTTGGTGGCAGATCAACTTTAATCATTGATTCATTTACTCATTCACTCACTCATTCCTTCAAACAATCACTAACCCAACTGCTTTATGCTGGATGTACTCTTCCTCCTGCCTTAAAGTTTATATTTGCTTCCTGGTTTGACTCTGTGGCCTATGGGCTCTTTAAATTGTTAGGTCATTGGGCTCCTCATTCATAAGAGTGAATAGGGCTTAAAAGGGGGATCCACACAGCACTCTATTCACTAGCCCTTCTGCCATGTGTGGACACAGTACTCCTCCAGTATGGAGGATGCATGACATACCACTTTGGAAGGAGAGTGCCTTCTTCACTAAACAACCTGATAGTACTTTGATCTTGGACTGCACAGCCACTAGAAGTAACCGAAAATAAATTGTGGTTCCTCTAAGCTATCCATGTGAAGTATTTTGTTACAGCAACATAAAATAGACTGACATACTTAAATTGGTTGAATTTAGAATGCCAAATTTTGATTACATTAAATCAGGTGGGCTGGAGAGATGGCTCAGAGGTTGAGAGTGCTGGCTGCTCTTTCAGAGGTCCTGAGTTCAGTTCCCAGCAACCACATGGTGGGTCATGGCCATCTATGATGACATCCTGGTGCCCTTGTCTGTATACTGTGTACGTAATAAATAAATAAATCTTTTTTAAAAAAAGAAACATTCAGGTGGCTGGTGATACACATCTTACCTCCAGTGCTTTTGTAGATAAATGTCCCACTTCTCTTATACTAAAAGGGAAGACTTGGCCATTTTGTGTTTATTATAAATAGAGTATTTGGACTTCCCCAGGTGTATTTGTGAAGGTGTCTAGTAAAGATTGAATATAAACAGGTGAGGTAAGGTCCACCCTCAGTGTGGACCATCCTCCTGAGAGTTTGTTATGACAAAATGGCATGTAAAGGAGGCCATATAGTCTCACTTGCTCTTTGGAAACCTGCATGAACCTCGCCATTGCTTGTCCATGTCATAACTCCGTGTTTCTCCAGCCTGTGGACTCCAGGTGAATTACACCATCAGCTTATCTTCTTCTCAGGTCTATGAACCTGTGCTCAGTCATGCTACTGGTTTTCCTGGTTCTCCAGCTTGTAAACAATCTATGCATATTTCTCAGTTACCCACTTAAATGCTCTGATAGTTAATCTTCATTGTCAACTAACCTGGAATTAGAATCACCTCTTGGCTGTGGATGTTTCCCAAGAATTTTAACTGAGGAGGGAAGACTTGCCTTTCACTGTGGGTGGTATCACTCATGGGAAAGAGTACCACCCAAAAGAAGAAAGTGCTGAGCACCAGCATTTGCCTTTCTCTGCCTCTTGAGTGTGGGTGCCTCACCCTCTTGCCAGCATGAGAATCATTGTAGCAGTCATTCTACCTACCCCCACCCACCATGATGGACTAGGCCTGCAAATTTTGTCACAGAGATGAGTGAAGAACTGATGAAGAAACAGTCCCCATTATCAGTACCTTTACACTTGTTTCTCTGTCGTACTTGTTTTCTTAGACGGCTCTGTGGAAAACAATTGTACTATTAATCATATCAAATACTGACATTTGGTTTGAAACAAAAAGAAACCAGAAAATAAACCCTGACTTCTGTCAGCTTCCCGTGTGTGGCGCAGCATGCCACACTTCCTGCCAGTTTGGATCCAATGCGCATGCCCAGAGACTCCAGCTCTTCCAGAGGGAGGTCCCTGAAGCAGGTTCACACCAACATCATCCCCTAAATTTTATTAAACATAAATCCGTCCCTTTCCCCTGAGAAAATCTGTAGGCTTATGAGGGGAAAGACTTCATTCTAATGTTAAACTTTAAAGTCTAAGAACAAAAGCAGGAAACATTGCGCCCTGGAATATAAGGCCTGCTTCTTTCCAGAGTGCTGGCCCAGATTTCAAAGAAAGATGAAAACAGCTGAGGACTGCCTGCTGCTGGCTTCCCAAGTTCTGGAGACCTAGAGCCAGAAGAACGCAGAACCTGACAACAAATACCAGGTAACTGTTTGGCTCCAACGTGAAAAGAAGTTGAAGGCATAGGATTGGTGCGGTGGGGTGCAAAGCTTTTGATCTCGTCTTCTTTCACTGCTTGCCTACAAATATTGGGGAACAGCTTGGAAGGGGGTCTTGGAGAGATGTCAAGCAGTGATTTCTCAAATGTCACTGCTTTGATACACATCTGTATCAGTTCTTTTTCACTACTATGACAAAATGCCTTGACAGACCCAGCAAGGAAAGGGATTATAGACAGTGCTGCCCTTAACTTTGGCCAGAGAAGCTTCTCTCTGTAATGGTCAGCAGCTGATGCAGAGGCACATAACTGGTCAGAATAAGTGACTAGTGGCTATTCTTCTCTACATGGGACATCCACATCAACTCCTCCTTTCTGGCAAGGCTCATGGAACATCACAGAAGAAGGGGTGGTAAGAATGTAAGAGGCTGAGGATGTGGAGGAGTGCTGGAAAGTTCTGTCTTCTGAACATGACATGGCCTTGTACTCATGAACTCACTGCAGTCATGGCTGCCTGCACAGGAATGAACAGAATCCAGCTAACAAGATCAGACTATAACCTAACAGGCAGTGCTAGTTGGATTCGGTGTGTTATTTAAAAGATAAAGCCCCCAGAAAAATAAGCAAGGGATGTACGATGTACTCACTCATTATTGGATTTTAAACAAAAAGCAAAGCATTCCCAAGGTGCAAACCACAACCACTGAACAGCTTGGGATCTAAAGCACCTTGGACCGGCACCTTGGAGCCTATTCCCTCCATAGCAATACCTGACCCAGTCTTGATGTTGGGATGAGGAAAGTAGATCTGCGTGGAGTGGATGCTGAACTAAGCCACCTTGGGACCTTGGGACCTCTTGCCCTTGCTGGGAAGGAGATAAGGAGATGGGGAGAACAGAGAGTGACTGGGAGGGGCAGGAGTGGGGAGGGAGTTTGAACAAGGGGATACATGGATAAAAAAATATGACTTTATTCATAATAAAAAATGAAACCATAAAAACATGGAATGGATATGAAGGTGGGAGGGGGACATAGTTGGAGTCCCCGAGGGAATAGGAGAGGAACTGGTAGAGTGCACGACCAACTTACAGTTTATGCATGTGAATAAATAAATAAAAGCTGTCCAAGAATAAATAAAAGATATGCTAGTATTCTTTAAGTGGGGAGGGTAGTCGAGAAATGGGAAGAGCAAGCATCCTTGCTTCTATTCTCTCTGCTTTTGAATGTAGATGTGAAGTGACTGGCTATTGGAAGTTCCTATTTTGACCTCCTCACAATGGTGGAATGTAACCTAGAATTTTAAGATGAAATAAACCATTCTCTTTCCTCCAAACAGAAAACAAGCAAGGAAGGGAGAGAGACAATGTTTATTTTGATCCACAGTTTGGGGGCTGTGGCATGATTGTGGGAACATGAAGTGGCTAGTCACATGTGTCTCTAGTCAGGAAAAACAAACAAAGAAAAAAACCTCCCAATCTTCTACTTAAATACAATGCACACAAAAAGACCAATTTGCCTAAATCTGCAACCAGAATAGCCAAAGTTTTCCACCTCCCCGGTGGGGACAAACCTGCACATCTTAGTGTTCTAATTTGCTTTCTGTTGCTGTGATAGATACTATGCCCAAAAGCAACTTAGGGAAAGAAATGGATTAATCTTACAACTCTCAGGTCACAATCCATCATTGGGGAAATCAGGACAGGAGATCAAAGGGAAACTGAAGGAGAAACCATGTAGGAATACTGCGTGCTGGCCTGGTCCCTGGACTCACTCAGCTAATTCTTTTTCTTAAAGTTCTTTTTTATTGAAAATAATATTTTTTCATGTAAAATATTCTGATCATGCTTTTTGCTCTCCCAACTACTCCTAAATTCTTTCCATCTTTTCAACAACATGCCCCCTCTCTTTCTTTCTCTTTTTCTCTCTCTCAAACAAAAACAAAATTAAAAACAAAGAAAAAACACACAGAGAAACATGCAAACACAAACAAAACCTATAAAAACACAAAATCCAAAGCCATAATTTATAATCAGAAGACAAAATGTGTACAGAAATACCACAGAGCTGATTTTACAGAGATCATCAACTGTTAGGCATGGCCAATACCTGCCCTTAAGTGTGGTTTATATATTCAGTGAGACTCTACTGGAGAAAACAAAGTTTTCCTTTGCAAGCAGTTGCCAGTTGTAGCTAGGAATGGAGACTCATGCCCATTTCCCTGTCTTAGCTCCCTGCCACAACCAGGCTAAGACCTGTGCAGGCCCTGAGCATTATTGTACTCTTTGTGAGTTCATAGGTTCTGTTCTGTTTTGTCCAAAACACAGTGTTTCTTTGGTGTCAAATTTTTCTGCCTCCTATTTTGCATAACTCCCTGAACCCCAAAAGAAGGAGTTTGATGAAGACATCCCCCATTTAGGACAGAGTGATCCAAAGTCTCTTCCTCTATGCACAGCCTAGTTGTGGGTTTCTTTGTTTATTATAATCTATTATAAGAGGGAGCTTCTCTGGTGGTGCTTGAACAGGACACTGATTGATGGGTATAGCAGAATTTTGCTAGGAGTCATTTTACTGCTGTATTTCTTTAATAGAACAATGGTACTTAATTATCCCCTATAACCATGGCCTATCTTGTCTTAGGTTCTTGGCCACACGAGCAGTTCCAGGCTTGTATTCCATTTCATAGAGTGGGCCTTAAAGACAATCAGAGAGTGGTTACTCCTACAACATCTGTGCCACTATGCACTAGCATATCATGAAGCCAAGCTATCAATGTAAATTCCAATATTTGTAGCAGGTTTTGTGGTTGCCTTTCTCCTCTGTAGCATGAAAAATACCTTCCAGTACCATGAACAATAGTCAGAAGAGGTAAAGGCTCTAGTTATGAGCTAGTTCACCTTCTCTGTATTCAATGAGATAAGTAAGTGTTGTCTTCAGCAATGGGGCCTTACCATCAGTTTATGGAGAACAACCAATAGACTTGTAAATAGCCTGAGTTGTTTGGGAGTTTCCATGGGTCCCCTTTGGCCAATTACTCAACTGTAATTTAACTCATTTCTGACACTGAATGATTCACTTGTTGGCAAAAGATTTCTGGTTAGGGCATTGTCTTCCTTGTTATTGGTGACTCCATTTACATTTCTCCCATATATATATTTTTAAGAAGCTTCTACAGTAGTAAGTTTCCATACTTATACCACTCAGAACTCCCTACCTAAAAATGGCACCACTCAACAATGGGCTCGGTTCTCCTAGATCAAGAGATTATTATCAAAAAAATGTTTGTACAGACATGATCACAATCGAATCTGACCAACATACCTCAATCTCTGTAAACTAAGACTCCCTTAGGTAACTCTGGACTGTGGTGCATTGCCAGCTGAGTCTAACTTTCACTATCTTGTCAAGGGTCTTCAGCCTCTGAAACAAACACACAAGACAGCTTGCCTCCAAAGATATGCAGTTTTTGTTTTCCCACACAACCTCTCCTATGTCTTGTACAAATGAGTTTCTCAAAATAACCCATTGTGGGCATCTTAGTTTCTGTATTGTGCCAAAAAGACTATCTTGTTCATCTTAGACTCTTTAGTATTGGTTCTGACTTTTTAAAGTATTGTCTAGAAATATTAATCTTGATCCCTCTGTTTATTGACACCCTCTTAGTTTTTTTCTGCCATGAAAACTGCCCCATCTGTCTTCCTTTTCTGCCTCACCCTTTTATATTAACTTATAACTGACTCCAACCTGACATTTACTCTCCAGCCTTCAATGGAAACTAACCTGGAAAGGCACATAAAAAATTCACCATGTGTCATTTGTTTTAAAGAAAAATTTGTTGTGTTTCCCTTGACACTCCTTAAGGCATTCTAAACACACAAAAACAACTAAATAAAACATATACAAATGTAATGGCCGTAAGGAGCATTTATTTATAGATATAGGTATTTATATCTATATACCTTCCTAAAATGTCAACATTTTATCTTCCTCCCTTACATTTTAGTATTACCTGCATTTCTCTTAAGATTTATTTTTATTTATGTGTATGTATGTGTCATGTGGAAGTGAGGTGGGTTATGCACATGTACAGATGCCAGAGAGTATATTGGATTCCTTGGACTGAAGTTGCAGGCTATTGTGAGCTCTCCAACCTGGACACTGGAAACCAAACTCAGGTCCTTTATAAGAACAGCAAATGCTCTTAACTAGTGAATCATCCCCCGTCTTCCACATTTCTTAAGGTTATATTGGGGGCTGTAGAGATGGCTATGCGGATAAGAGCACTGACTGTTCTTACAGAGGACCAGGGTTCAATTCCCAGCACACACATAGCAGCTCACAACTGTCTGTAGTTCCAGGCAAATACCAAGGCAAAGAAAGAAAGAAAGAAAGAAAGAAAGAAAGAAAGAAAGAAAAAATCTTTATAAAATTATAGTTAGGAGTTTTCTTTTTTAAATTTAGTTTAATTTTATTTTTAATTATGTGTGTGTTGGGCGAGTGTTGTAGGTGGTATGGGCTTTCAAAGGTCAGAGGCATTGGAGTCATGTAGAGCTAGAGTAATAGATATTGTGAGCTGCTCTATGTGTGTTTGTGTAACTGAACTCAGGTGCCTTTACCCATTGAGCTATTTTTCTATCTCAGTTAAAGTTTTCTTATCCACACCAAGAAAAAAAGGAACAGCCAAGGTCTTAGGATTTGGTTGACCTTCTGATTAGGGCATGAGCCTGTATAACTTAGCCCAAGACACAAACATGGATACCAGGCTTGTAGTTTTTCTTTTAAAAATAATCTTGATATTTCTGTATCAATTGAAAAATATTTAAGTCCATGTTGTTTTGGTTTTTAATAATCTAAAACTTTCCCCATGAAATACTGCCATACTACTCCTATGATAACTGCATCTGAATTATTGGCACTATTTGAAATGCACAGTGGTAAGACTTCTAGTGTTGGGACTGAGTTGAATTCAGTTTAGTTATTGGCCAAGGGGTGGGGGTTGTCCTGTGGAAATTTACAAACAACTCAGGCTAATGCTAAAGCAGAGGGTATTTTTTTCATATACAGTGGGACCCCACTGCCAAGAACAACATTCACATAACTCATTGAATATGAAGAAAAGGAGCTGGTGCCTACATGGAACCTTCACCCCTATGTTCTAGACTCTTTGATATGGGAATGTACTCTGCAGGCTACTGAAAGAGAAATGTGGATAGCAACCCAGCCATAAAGGCTTTGACCTACAATCTGTCCTGCCTGCAAGCTATACTGGGCAATCATAGCACAGAATTTGTGGGAGTAGCCCACCAATGTCTAGTTTGACTTAAGGCCACATACCTGACATTATTTATGTAACTAAGAAACAGAGACTAGATATCCTAGAGATCTAAGTTTGAGTTAAATGATTTCCAATGATATTTTGCTATCCTCATTCATCAGTGCTTTATCCAGTTATCATCAGAGAGGCTTCCTAAGGCAGCAGATAAAAACAGATACAGAGACCCACAGCCAGACATTTTGTGGGGAGGGAGTCTACAATGGAGGTCTCCATCAATCCCTTCCCTCAGGGCTCAAGGAATCCCACAGAAGAGGAGGTAGAAAGATTGTAAGAGCCAAAGGGGATGGAAAATAACACCAGGATAACAAGCCCTCTGAATCAACTAAGCAAGGCACACATGAGCTCACAGAGACTGAAGCAGCAAGCACAGGTCTACATGGGTCTGAAACAGGTCCTCTGCATATATAGTATAGCTATTAGCTTAGTATTTTTATGAGACTCTTGGTTGTGAGAATGGGCGGGACTCTGAATTTTGCCTACTCTTGGGACTCTTCCTCCTGTTGGCTTGCTAAGTTCAACTTTGATGTGATAGTTATTATTTCACTTTATCATATTTTATTTTGTCATGGTTGGTTGCTATCTCTTAGAAGCCCCTTCTTCTCTAATGAGAGACAGAAAAGGAGTAGATCCATGGGGGAGGGAGAGGAGTAACTGGGAGGAGTGGAGGGAGGGGGACACTATAATCAGAATATATTGCATGAGAAAAGAATCTATTTTCAATAGAAAAATAAAAGAAAAAGAAAACAGAAAAGAAAGCAAACTAAGAGAGCAGTGGTGAGCAAGCCAATAAGCAGCATTCCTCCATGGAACTCCCATTCTCTAGTCCCTGCCTCCAGATTCCTGCCATACTTGCCCTATTTGAGTTCCTATGAGCTATAAACTGAAATATTCCCCCACCCCAGACAAACAAACAAAAATGAGTAGTGCTTGGGTGGTGTTTATTGTATTTACTATGCATTTAGGTAGCTGTTTCCTATGGATTGAAATATTATTTCATGGAATAGGTAGAGTAGAGGCTCATAAACCTTCTAATCATCAGAATGATCTTCATAAGATGTTATAAACATCAAGCATCAAGCAGTCTATGTTAGGGCAGAGGAGACTCTTGGGTAGTGTTGCCCACAAGTTGGGTGGGGAACTCTAGTGATGCTGCTTTTAGGAGCTGTTACCTATGCTGGCAAGAGCTTTCTAATAACACAGATTTCTGAGTCACCATTCTCCTTTGTAGATAATCATTCACTCATGATCCTAGAAATAATCCCAATAAATGTATTATCTTAGCATGCTAGACTTGGATTGACTTGTGTTTTTAGCCTGTCATCTGTGTCCAGTCTGGGACAAGGAGAAGTTTATTCATGTCTTCCTAGAAAAAGTCACACAACCCTAGAACCAGCTAGAGCCTTCATGCTTGGAAAGGTTGGATTGAGGTAGTGACAGAGTCCCTCCCTTAAAAGTTTGACAAATTCCTTCTCCTAGAATTCCGTTTTGAATCTTTGTCTAGCTTTTTTTTTTTTTAAAAAAAAAGATTTATTTATTTTTATTATGTATACAGTATTCTGTCTGCATGTCTGCATGCACACCAGAAGAAGGCACCAGATCTCATTATAGATAGTTGTGAGGCACCATATGGTTGCTGGGAGTTGAACTCAGGACCTCTGAACAAGCAGCCAGTGTTCTTTACCCCCGAGCCATCTCTCCAGCCCTTGTCTAGCTTTTTATGTGTTCATTGGTGCTGGGTTGTCTCTCCTGAAGTTTCTAAAGCTTTGGTATGTTTTCCCAAGGCTACTTGCCTAATGCACTGTTTCCTGGTATACTTCCTTTCATACACAGGCAGATAGAAATGAGCTTCATTCGTTTTTAACAATGAAGCAGAGTTAGAAGAAATAAAAATACCAATCTTTATTAACCACCTCTCATTAAAATTAATAAAAGATCAAACATATCCCTTTATAGCCAAACTTCTGTATTCATTTTAATTACTTGTAGTATAGTTCAAATTAATTTTTTTCTGAATATTATTATGAAATTATGACCTTCCACAAACTTAACTTATTTCAATTAACCACAATTATCATGTCCTTTTTGATGGTCAAATTGTAGCTTGGCCAGTGAGAAAACTCTAGGCTGGCTCAATTGTCCTTTTGGTATTTTTTGTGTCTCTGCCATCTGTAACACCTGAGTATTCCAGAGACAGAAATAGCGAGAGACAGAGAAAGAGAGGAGAGCCATGAATATAGAGAGATAAGCAAAGAACTACTGCTGATAAAGACCAAGAAAGCTGCCTCTGAATCTGCCCAATACCATATCCTAAGGCCATTATCATATTTTTGCTACTGCCCTAATTAAGGCCATGATAATATTTATGCTACTGCTCTGATCGTCTTTGTGCAGGACATCTTATTGATCACTAAGACTTTTTAATACAGGGATGTATTAAATGACTGCAGTCTGAACCTTAGCTGTTCCATAGTTTTATCCCTAGATTAAGTCAGCTTTTCTACTTCTTGTCACAAAGGGTTGACATCTGCAGATCTTCACACTTGGTCTGTGTTCCCCTACATCACTGTGGTCCAAGCAAAATTCCCAAGTTCAGTTCACAGGCCACATGATGTGTTGGCCACCTGGATGTATGCCATTCATTCTCCAGAGGAGTAATTCTTCTGAATGGTGGCATGTTGGCTTCATGTCTTCAAAGAAGAGTTTGGCTTTGCTCACAACAACATTTTTCTGTTTGGGGTTCCATCTGGAGACTCTCTTTATGCCCTTCTGATCTGCTTCTTCTACCAGCAGCTCTGTATATGTCTCTGTAATTCTTCCTCATTGACACCCCCCATTTGAATGATAGAATAGGAAGATTCTCTTCAGTAGATCTTTGGGAGGGCAGGTGCTTCCTATATACCTTTCCAATGTCATTTAAGTTAGTCAGTTTAATTCTGCAGATTCTGGTTTCACACAGCTTTGCAGAATATTTCCAAGGGCTGCTAACCCAGGCTTCCTGGGCTCTTCATTCAGGAGATCTGAAACTGCCCCAGGTATTCAGCAGTCTTAGCTTATTTATTTCTCATCAACAAGTTGAGGCTGTTACCACTTGGGACCTTATCACCTTCTCATTTATAAAGAGGGTTTTGGATAAGAATGTGGAAAACAGGCTAGAATTTAGAGAGTGTGGTAGGGTCATATCTGATCTACAACCCCAAATAGAACCTGGACAACTGTTCAGTTTTTACTGTCCCATTGAGTGGGTTAGAGGGTGGGAGGAATGTAGTGGGCCTGAAGACCCATTAACCAAGACAACTGAGTCCAGATATGATGAAATGTGTACAATATACTTTAAATCATGAAAATGTTTCAAAATTGTATTCCCATTGCAAGCATTTGAATTCTTAAGCGTTTGAATGAAAACTTTTCATTTATGGGCTAGGTTTGTGGAAGATATTTGACACTAAATAACACTTTGATTGTTCCAACATGCTGAGGCAACTCTTGTCATTATTCCCATCTTTAATGTGAGTACAGTGAGCCTTACATAAGTCAGTTACCTATAGCCAAACCAAGTACTTGGCAGATTGTGATTCAAATCCATGCAGCCTGCCTGATTCTAGAACCTATGGTCTCCAGTGTGTGGTAAGGTAATGCTAGAGTTTGGAATGTTCTTGTCACTTACCTTATCAAGAACATTTCCCCAATCATACATTTCTTTTAAAGTAGTTGACAATTAAATTTGCTTTAAAATGTAGATTTCTCAGGCCCTATAAGATGTGCCTCTAATCTAAACTTCTCAGGATGCTGAGGCAAGGGATTGCTTGCTCCAGGTTTGCTTGGCTACAGAGATTAAGGTCACCTTGGGGGAGATACTCTGTCAAAAGAGAAAATAAAGGAGGGGTGTTGGTCAGGTACATAGTTGAAACAACACAAAGGAACAAAGAAAATCTAATTATGCTAGTCTTGAAAGACATAGACTCCTTCAGTCTCTCCATGTTATAAAAATGACTCAATAAACATTGTACAGTAAAACATAGTACTTAGCTTTAGTATTTGTGGCTCCAATTACTTTCCTAGGTTAGATGCATCAGCAGGGGATTCGTGGAGCAAAGGAAGGGAGCAGTTTGATGACCCAGGTAGATGGTGGCAGATCACTTTGCACAGAATTTGTGTGAGTTCATACTGGGGGCAGCACCTTATGAGGGAGCCTTTTCCATAGAATTTAACAGACCATTCCCAGAAGGAAGCCAGCATGATGGTTCAGTAGGCACTTGATGCCAAGCTGAAATTTGATCCTTTGAACTTGTATGGTGAAAGAAGTGAACTGATCTCTGCCAGCTGTCTTCTAAGCTTGGTTACATGTGCTGTGGCATAGATACATAGAACTACACCAAACACACACACACACACACACACACACACACACACACACACACACACGCAGGCATACATGCACATGAATCAATAAATGTATAGAGAATTTTGTCAAGGGTGTGGATGAGTCAACTACATCTCATATCCATTTGATTAGATGTGAGAACATTTTTTTTTTGTATGTATGTATTGGAGTTTGCATTTCTTGCCATGTTCTGGGTGGATCTTGCCTGTATCTCCTTGCAGTATTAGGATTTTATTTACTGATTTGAAAGAGTGCATTCTGTGCTCATTTAATGATATCCCCCGTCTGCCTTGCTGCTTCAACAACTTTTTCCAATTTGTCATTTGATTGTTTTGAATCACATTTCCTGAGGTAGAGCATTTAGCAGTTTTAATGGTGTCAGAGTAAAATCTGTCTAGCGTTTCCTTGGTAATTATTTGCATGGCTTAAAAAAAAAAAAAAAAGAAAAGAAAACTTAGAATGCTTTTTCTTCACCAGAGAGCCATTAATTTTTAAAAATGGTTCATCTATGTGTGGTCCTTTAATCCATCTGCTTTTATTGTTTTGGTTTGAGGCTGTGATCATGGTGAGGCTGTGGTTTGAGTTCATCAATTTTCTCAGTGATTTGATGAATAACATTTTCTTCTCCATTTTTAAAAACTTGTTGTTGCTGGGTTTCTTTTATTAATCTGGGACAGATGCTGTAGTTCAAGGTAGTTACTCTCTCCTGTCAATCCGCAGGCTAGTTCCTGAGCTAGTAATATCCAATTCCATTTGCTGTTGCCGATGCTTTAATATCTAAAAGAATATGCCCACTGATTAATTGTTCCAATTTTCCATTTTTAAATGTTTTTTAACTTTTTAAAAAGATTTACTTATTATGTATACAATATACAGAAGCATGTATCAGATGTCATTATAGGTGGTTGTGAGTCATCATATGGTTGCTAGGAATTGAACTCAGGACCCCTGGAAGAACAGTCAGTGCTCTTAACCTCTGAGCCATCTCTCCAGCCCTTAGCTTGTAAAAGTTATAACTCTCAGGCTGGAGAGATGGGCCATTTAGCAAAGTGCTTGCTTCACAAGCATGAAGGGCCAAGTGCAGACCCCTACTACCTACATAAAATCTGGGTACGGTAACACACCTGTGACCCCAAAATGTAGAGACAGGTGGATCATATATATGTGTACAGATACCAAGTTCATGACCTCTCTTTAGGGTCAGGTGAAATTTGTCATGAAAGCATCCACTCGCCTCAGTTTTTCCAAGTTATATGATACTTTAATACTAGTTTCCTAATTTATAAAAGTTCCCATTTACTTTTACATTCCTTTTCTACTTTTTAGTTTTATTTTCCCTCTTTGCCTTTGTATATTCTCTAGAGTGATCCAACTTCTCCATTTTGCAGACAAGAGAACTTGACCTCTAAAAATCAGCGAATTATTCAGACCAAAGCCAGTGAGAGCGGGTAATGGGGCCCTGAACCAGGAATCTCTGACTCAGAAACCCACAATGCTGTCTTACATTGTCCTTGGATTTTATTTTCTCCAGCTTTGTATGTGTCTTGGCTTCTCATTGCTGTGATAAGACACCCCAAATAACAGCTGCTGAAAAATGAGGCCATGGATTTGAAGGAAAGTGGAGAAAGGTATATGGGAAGTCTGGAGGGAGGAAAGTGAATAGAGAAATGTAATTAAAACACAGCTTTAAGGAAAGCGGGTTGAGTGGGAATAATCTTGCTCTGGCTTACAATTCAAGGTATAGTCCTTCCTGGGGGGGGGGAATCAAGGCTGCATTAGCTCCAACTAGCTGGTTGCGTTGCATCACTGTCAGGAAAGAGAGAGGAAAGAATGCACATTGGAACCAGCTTTTCTTCTCCATTTGATCCAGGCCAGCATCCCCTGCCAAGGACGTTGCCACCTCACTATTAAGATGGATCTTCCTACACCAATTTACATAATCAAGATAATCCCTCACAGGTGTGTACAGAGGACCCTCTCCCCGAGGGTTCTAGAATCCATCAAAAATGTAACAGTAATCATCAATACTAGGTATACACCTCCTTTTTAATTCTTTGAACTTAAGATTTAAAAATCTGTTACATTTACTTAGTGTGCATGTATACATGTGCACAGGGGTACAGCTGAGTCCCATAGTATGTGGAGGTCAGACGACAATTTTATGAAAGCTGTTTCTATTCTTCCACTATGGGTGTCCTGGGGATCAAATTCAGGTCACCAGAATTGGCAGCCAGGGCTTTTACCTCCTGAACCATCTCTTTGGCCCCTGAATTTAATATTTTTTTAATGATTACCCTAAGTGCATAAGTTCTCTGCTGATCGAATTTCACAAGTTCTTGCTATACATCCCAGGCTGGCCTGGAACACACTATGTAATACAAACTGGCACTGAATTTGAAGCCAGGCTTCCCTAATGATAGGATTACAAATGTGTGGCTACCAAGCCCCCACCCAATCTTTGTTGAGATGGAGGCTTATACTGTAACCCAAATGTAGTATGACATTTCTGGCCCAGACTAGCCCCAAGATCCAGAACAGCTATCTCAAATAGACTACCCACAGCTCTTTGGTCCCAAATAATCACACAAAGTCTTATATTAATTACAATCTCTTCTGCCTACGCCTCAGGTTTGTTGCTAGCTTGCTCTGGAATCTTAACCCATTTCTATTAATCTATGTCTTGTCTCTTGTGGCTTACCTGAGTTCCTTTACATCTTGCTCACAGTGTCTCTCCATGAATCCACTCTCCTTCTCCATTATCTATACTTGGATTTCCCACTTGACTATAAGATGGCTTGTCATAGGCCAAAATAGTTTATTATCCAATGGTAATTCACAGCATACAGAAAGACATCCCACATCATCCAAGCTGGCCTCCTACTTGCCATTCTTTTGCCTTTGCTTACCCACAGGGTTACAGGTACATGCCATGGGGCCCAGTAGTGATACAGAAGTTTTGACACCCTCCTTGGTGAGATAAAGAATTTCCTTCCTTTAGACAGGCTCAGTGCATCCTTACCTGACCTTAGCTGAGGATGACCTTAATTTCTGATTCTCCTGCTTTCGTCTCCCAAGTCCTGGGGTAACAGGTGCGAACCACCACATGGTGTATGTGGTCCTAGGGATGGAGTGCAGGCTCTGTGTGTGCCTAGGTTAGTACTCTCCCAATAAAGCTATCCCAGTCCTCCTCTTTCCACAGCCCTCCTCTTTCTTGGCAGCATCATTTAGAATCATAGACAAATAACCTCCTGTATTGATTTCTGGTACTCTCAAGAACACAAAAAAAAGTATTTATTCTAAATTTTTTTCCACATTTCAAAACCTTATTTAGTATGTTTAGCTAGAACAGTCACAATCATTTTGAATTCATCTTTGCTATCCATGAGGTTTTTATCTTTTACATATTGTTTCCTCAGAGAGAATATTTTGGCTTTCCAATAAAAGTTCAGAAGGGGTCTTTGCCTCAGATCTTCATTAGATTGCTTTTCTTTGTACTGTCTTCTTCACAAATTGACATTTTAGTGATAAGTGTTTTTTTTTTTTTCCCCTCCCAGAACCTCTCATACCATGCTCTTTGGGGCATCTATTCTTGTGATGTATTGTCAATTTGTCATGTTCATTTTTATCCTACATAGTAGCATTTGTATTTTTCCCTTGATGGGAGTAGAATTTTTTAAAAGGTGTCTTTTTTATGGAAACAAATTTTCATGAATATGTCTGTGCATTTTTATTTAGTATTTTTGCCTAAAATGTGGAGCAGTATTTTAAATTGTCTATGTTTTTTTTAAATTAAGCTCAAATTTGCCTTCTGTTATTATTTGTCCAAAGCTGATGTAGTCTGAATGTGAAATATTTCCCCATCGACTTATGTGTTTGATCACTTAGCTTCCAGCTGGTGGTACTGTGTGGGAAGGTTTGGGAGTTTTAGGGGTGGAGCCTCCCTAAAACTGGGCCACTGGGGACAAGCCTTGAGATGTCCTGTGCTTCTGTGCTTCCTGATCATGGATGCAGCCATACCCTCTACAGCTACCATGCCCTTCCTGACAGGAGAGACAGTAAAACGCCCAACACAAAGTCAAAACAAGACCCTTAAGTATTTTCTAATCAGGGACTCAGTCATGGCAACAAGCAAAATAACTAACAAAACAAATTGCCCCCAGGGATTTGAGTCTTCCTAGACCAAGAGACAGTCATGAAAATCCAAATAAGAAGCTGCAGGATCCCCTGTCCCAGTCTTCCAGCCTCCTTAACTGACAACCAGTCTAGAGTCTCCACTTCTGACTGAAGAATATATATTGAACAAAGTCAGTATCATTGTTTTAGACCATCAAGTTAGAGGTTGGCTTGCTCTATGACATTAAATTAAACAACTACAGCGTTGTCCACACATTTTATTTCATTTGCATCTCATAACTTACTCTGCCATTACCTTTCCCTTCACCCAGTCCTATGGTGCATTGCTGGGAAATTTAGCTGCACAGGTAAACCCAACAAGATGAGAATGTTGGGTGGATGATGGCTCAGGAGGGATCGGTTGAGAAACCAGCTAGGATAGCCTCACAGAGCTACCTTCTTCTTTCCTAGGTACTTATCCTTGCTCCCAGGTCAGGGACAACTTCCTCAAGAATCTGACTAGCTTTATTCAACATCCTGATTCTCAGCCCCTTTGTGTCCTGGCAGCCTTTGGAATGCTCATCGGTATTTGAATAGATATTGGAAAAGAAACATCCAGGCAACTGCTGTGATCTGAAATTCAGCATCCTCACTTTCATTCTGTAGATGGGCTGCTGAAACCACAATCAGACAAACACAGATGGACTCTACCCCCACATTCCCGGCTATGTCATTAGTAGCCAGGGTGCTTTCCCTGCAGGATGCCAGTGCTGACTCCACCAAAATGAAAATATCTACACTTCCTTTGAGGATGGTTATTTTTCTTAAGCTCAAAATCAGAAATACAAATATTATACAAAAATAAAACCCAATATTGGTTTCTTCTGATCTGATTTTAGGCTTATTTTTCTCAAATCACGATGCCTATGTACATAGTCTTTCTATACTAAGAATCAAATAGCCTATTTGGATAAACAAATTCTATTTACTTTCAAATCAACAAAAGACCCTCAAGGAGAGATCCTGAAGGCACAAACAGCACTAAAAGTATACTTGTATTACTTTTTTTCACCTCAAACTTAATTTCTAGAAACCTTATATATCTGTTAATTCTCCAATTTCTACCCATGTGATCGTGTTTTCTCTTTTCCACTTGGATTTCAGATTCACTTGGTTGCAAAGTTTGTCTATATTTATGTTTATTCTTTTTACTCTTTACTGAACTTGAGGAAATATTCAAATTAAGAGAGATAATTTGCAATATGAATCTCAGAATCTAGTGAGTAGCTAACAGAGGATGTGGTAGACAGGTATATACCAGGCAAACTGGAAATGTTTTAGGGAAGAGAAAGTAAACTTCCACTTAGTACAAAGATTGCTTTCAAACTAAAAAAGTTGGCCTTATTTTAATTCTATTCTTGGGTAATATTATTATTAATATATCTTATGTTAATAATAACTATACATAAGTTACATATATATCCCACCACCTATAGGATAAGCATCTCAGCACCTATTTTTCCATTCCAATGACAATCAGAAATCATTCTGTGCATTTGTTTTTCAACCTTATATTTGCTGTGAACAAAATTGGAACTGGCAAAAGATGATTCGTGTGAATTACTTGAACAACAGTTTCTCATTGTGTTGAATTACACTGAGGACGCTTAAAATAAAATCTTGCCACAGCCCAGTGACAGTGGAAGATAGTCACTGTGTGTGTGAGCACATGTGTGAGCATGTGAGTGTGAGTGAGTGTGTGTGTATGGTGAGGCCATGAACTTAACCCACTTCTCTTGAACAGTGAGAAAGACAAGCTATCCAAATCCCAGCCACTCAGTATTTCCTATTAAATACTAAAATCTCAGGACTTTGAGGTCAATTTGTCTTCCCATGTCAGGAAATAGTCTTCTGGCTTTATTGGGTGAGATTTTAAGATTATGTGGTGTTCCAGGGTCCAGAATATTGCCAGCCAACAAAATAAGACTCTGAGAGCCAAGGCCTTACTAGCAATGTTTTCTTCTAAGAGTTACCTTGCCTAGAAAGATAATTAAAAATCAAAAATAAATGCAAGGTCTCCATGGCCACTGACCGCTGACCCATTCCTACATTCACTACTCACCATTAGGGGTTTAGAAAGACCAAAAAGGCCTCAGCTGGACGATGGAATGTTTCTCCTTTCTCCATGCCAATATCAAGGCCATCGTGTCCAGGAGGACTAAGGACTTCAGCCTCTGTCCCGCTCTCCATGTCACTGTGGACTGTCTATTTCTAGAGTTGGTAATAGGGAGTAATGCTGCCATCAGGAGAGCTAAGCCCCTAACCTGCTTCTTCCTCTCATTTCTCTTCTTTTTATAGGTGCTCCTATCAGCTCCTGCTGGGGTGTGCAGGTTCATTCCCTGCCAACTGCTGTGAACACCACAAAGTCACTTGCTACTCTGCCTTAGTAGCCAGGGGCTCAGTAGACCCAGATCTCTGTATGTGGGATGGATAAGATAGCAGCCATCACAACTCAACAAGCATTTGTGAGCTGTGTGCAGACCCAGTGATGGTTAGCTTTCTGCCTCTTCCTTTGTGTATCAGGGATGGCAAAATGGAAGCCATCGGTGCTCACAAACCTACTCCATCAGCCCAGAGCCACAGTTGTGATAGGAAAAGGGTACTGAACTAAATTCTCAAAATTCTTTCTTTTATACTATCTAAGCCTATAGCTGACTTTGTAGATTCTTAAGTCTTCTGGGGGCAGTATGGCATTTATAGAGCATCTAGTTGAAAGGGTTGCTGAGGGTTACAGTAAAATGCAGCTCTGTAATGAGGGCTTGGTCAAGGCAAGCACAAAATAAACAGCAGCACTTGTGATGTCGGGCATGTAAATAAGTCTTGAAGACTAATGCACTCAGAATGACATTTCAGTTTACAGCCTTGCAATTCATATTCAGAAACAGCCCCTTCCCCGCAACCACCTCCCCCCAGCTCATCAAGGGACTAAGTGAGTTAGGAAGGATTTTGTAAGGACAGAGTCCTGAGAAGGGACAAGGGCAAGAAGCTGAACATCCCGAAGAAAGCTGGGATGGTGTGACCAGAGGTGGCAGAGGAAAGACAGCCAGGCAGTAAGGATTTCAACCATGGTGTAACAGGCCCAGACAGGAGCCCAGAGACACTGGTGTCCCTTTCCTCCGACTCTCAAACGTGAATTAATGGTCCTGAAGGAATTGAAATTTCCCTACCAATCTCACGTAGGGGAAGAACAGGGTGCCAGCCACAGGAGGAACTTGTCTACCAGGAAGATATCCACAGGGTTCTGACAAGTTGTCAGACCACCATACAGGAGATCGTGGGTTAACAGCAGGCAGGACTGCACCTTGGCCAGAACTACTTGGTGATCCATGCTTTCTTTCTTTCTTTCTTTCTTTCTTTCTTTCTTTCTTTCTTTCTTTCTTTCTTTAACTCTAAAGTTAAGCACAGAATACGGAAGATGCAATCCCTGTGTGTGTGTGTGTGTATGTGAGTGTGTATGTGTGTGAGTGTGTGTGGCTATGGAGGTGTAACTCTTCTCAATGAGAACACACAGAATTAATCTCTGCTTATGACTGTTACTTGCCCCTTTTAGTTGGAATATTGAGGACAGGTGGCTGAGGCTTGCTTCTTAGGGCTGCCAGGGCCTAGGCTTTTACCCTAACAGCTCCAGCTCTAATACCACTAGTGGAAAACAGTGTAGCTACTGATGCCAGGGAGTAATTTGGGCAGAAGGTATCCCAGACAAGGGGAGGCACATTGAAAACCATACCAAGACTAGGTGAGGTCATGTCTGGAAGACAGATGGATGAAGCAATTTATATTTAAATGGTAAGGCAAACAGCACACCCCCACTGTACCACTGTCTATTCTTACTCAATTTCTCTGGAAGAAAGTAGAAATTATGGCGGTGCTAATTGCTATGCGCTTTTGAATGAGAACCTTGGCATTGGAATACAGATTCCAGGGAAAAGTGAATGTCTGTCTCTTTTTTGATATGTTTAGTAAGGAAAAGTTTTCCAAATGGGTTTGGCTTTTCAGTTGCTAAACTGGACAACAGTAGGTATTATCTGTTCCTGTCCACTTACCCCTTAGCTTCCAAATGCTGTTGCTGGGACAGGTAGATCCTATCAGAAGTGCCTTGTGGACCAAAGTCCTAGGGAATCCTGTGAGTGAAGACTGAGGACAACTGGGTGCTGCGGCAGGCAGACCTTCAGGCCAGGGCCAGGGAGGGCCTCATAGTCAGGAGATGGGTGGAGACAGGGCAGGCTGTGGTTCACTACTTCCTGAATTCGGATAGCAAGCAGCCAGAGAACTAAACAAGGCCCTCTGGTGGGGTCCTTGTGACCTGCAGTCACCTGTACTCCGGAGCTGGGGGAGATCATCAGTCTGTGAGACTCCCTTAAAATCTAACTCCCCTTCTCTGAGATTCTGTTTCTTTATCCCATTTTCAGGGAATGGGCGATTTAGATATGTTCAGTAGCCACCGAGTGTAGAAGCAATGGCTGGCTGACCGAAGAAGCCCCTGGCAGCTCCGACCTCTAGCATCTTCCGGAGCCCCAGAGCGCAACAACTGTCCCCAGAAATCCCGGGACCATGCCGAATCCAGCACCAGTACCAGGATTCTCTCTTTATGGAAGCAGCTTCTCTTCTCCCGATTTAGACTCGGGTGCCTAAGTATTAGGTACCGGGACTAGAAGTAGAGTGCCTGGACACCCCCATTTCTGCACCCCATTGCTAGTCGCATTACCACCACCCAGTTTCTGCCATGGTGCCCAGGGCCCCACAGTGCCTCCTAGTGGCCGGGTAGTACCTTTCTCGCTCAGCCTCCCACCCCACTAAGACTCCTGGATACTGCAATTTCTCGGGCACCTAGACCCCGCTGGTTTTGACCATCCGCCAGCCCCTGGGAGCCCCAAACACGTCCCCTCGTGCCTCCCAGGGGCGAACCCGCAGCCAGTAGCGGCGCAGTCCGCGGCTCAAGACGACGATCAGGCAGTGGCCCGGTATTGGGGTGCAAGGGGTGAAGGCGAGGCAGGCGGGCCACGGGGAGCCGGTGAAGGCAGCGGCCGGCGTCTGAGGGAGGCTAGGCGGCGGCAGCGGCGGGCGGCGCGAGGAGTCCCTGTGATTGGCACAGCCCGAGCTGGAGGAGGCCGCGAGGGGAGGGCGGAGGAGGAGAAGAAGGAGGAGGAGGAGGAGGAAGGGGGCGAGCGCCGCGGTGGCGAGGAGCGGAGCCTTCAACCTCTCCAGCCGCGGCAGGACGGGGGCGGCCGCCGCGGGTCCGGGGCGGGGACAGCACGCAGCCTCGCGGCGCGCACCCCCGCCCGGCAACGGCCACGACACCCGGGGCGAGCGGGAAAGCGGCGGCGGCAGCAGCGGCGGCGGGGGAAGGATGCAGGGAAAGAAGCCGGGCGGCTCGTCGGGCGGCGGCCGGAGCGGCGAGCTGCAGGGGGACGAGGCACAGAGGAACAAGAAGAAGAAAAAGAAGGTGTCCTGCTTCTCCAACATCAAAATCTTCCTGGTGTCTGAGTGCGCCTTGATGTTGGCGCAGGGAACGGTGGGCGCCTACCTGGTGAGTCCGGGTGCCAACTCTGCCACGGACCCCTTTCCCTGCCGATGCTTCTCCGGCTTGCCGCCTGGCACCGGGAGGGGGCCTTGCCGGCGCCGGGGGCAGGCGGGCATGACCTCGGCCGGGCGCTGAGGTTGGCGACTGGTGCAGAGGCGGCCGCCGGGGGAGCTGCCTCCCCGAGCCCCGAGCGGGCGGGACCGTGGATGCTGGCAGTAGCTCGTGCGCGGGCCAGGGGCTGGGGACCGGGGCGGGGAGGGGGTGCCCGAGAGGAGCCGCCGCGGGCAGGTGGGCATGAAACTGTTTCTTCTTCTCAATTGAAAACGGAGCCAGATGGCGAGTTCAGGGATCCTCCTTCGAGACTGGAAAGGCATCGCGGTTCAGGTGACCTGCACATGGGAGGAAAAGCCAGTTAGCATCCTGCGTCCTCTACTCTCCGTTTCATCCGCCTGGAGAACGAATCATTATGCATCATTTTTCCCCAGGCTCTTTCTCCATCCGCCAATTGCCGGGGAATTTAACAGTTTAGAGTAAAAGGCGCCGGAGTGTGGCCCTGATCTGAGTGGTTGCTGCAGGGGGAATAGTCCCACCCAGATTCCAATAGCCATCTTTCAGTGTGGGGATAAAGTTACAGTACCTGGAGAGCAGCTGCGAGTTTGTGTAGTTTTAGTTTAACTCCTTACCATGGTCGCTTGCCCACACGGGGAGTGGATCACTTCGTACAATATGTATCTATTTTATTTGCCTCTAGAAAGGGATTATTGATGCTCAAAAGGCCCATGGACGCCTACTATACCCAAGGAGTCCTCTTGTAATGACTCAGCACTGTCAAGTACCTACTTCGTTGCTTTCTCCTGCAGTGTCCAGGTGGTCCGCACTTGAGTTTCAGACAGTGCACTTCCAGACCTGCCCTGTATTAACAGGAAAAGATGTCTCAGAGTGGATAGTGTTAAATCTTTACTTGGCTATTGACCTGAAACTGGAATCAAATGTCATAGATTTTAAGTGTTAGTGAGCACGTTTGATGGAGATCAAATCGGACAAGATTTCAAAAGCGGTTGGATAACCACATCCAGAGATAGAGCCATGTGTATCCTGATGTTATCATGAATCCCTCATTTCTGGCCCTGGGTTAAAGTTAATGAGGGCCAGACGCTGAGTACCCAGTACCATTAACAATTCCCCATGGTTCCTACAGGCTAAGGTGAAGTGAAGCAATGCTTGGTTAAAATCAGTTGCGTAGTAACTGGGGGAACTGGGGACCTCTGCAGATTCAGTTCTGTTCCTGGGGTGACAGAACTCCGGAGCATTTAAGAAATCAAGTGCATCTCTGTTGCCTCTCCTCAGACTAACTGCTTTTAAATGTTCATCTCTGTCTTGTGCATACATGTTGTTATTGAACCCTGGGGCCACAAGTGTTCTGTTGTATCACATGTATTCATTTTGTCTATAGTTGTAATACCAAACTGCAAACTTTGCAATTTGCTTGGTGAGGATGATGATGTTTAGAGATGCAGCTTCTTTAGGGGTGACTTGACTGTTAAAATACTTAGAAGGTACATGTGTTATTAGAGGCAAGTGCACGTTAATACTAATAGGTGTGAGTTTGTCCTGCAGCGTATGAAAACTATGTTATATCTAACCAGGTCTTCATGTAAAAGGAGGCAATTAGTCTGTTAACAGCTAGCTCTTCTTTAACAGTTCCTTTGGCTCAAACCAGTTTTGCTTAAGGGTACGTTATTCACATGTGGCAAACAGCAAGGCTATCCTTTTCATCCCAGGAATAATGAATGCCTGAGCTTAGGAGTTTTTGCTTGTAGTGACTTAAGCAGTTTAGAAGGAAGTGGCCTTGTTCTTTTTAGGAAGTTCAAAAGCAAGTGCTTCGACCACGGGAAACTTCCCCAGGCAGGGCTGGCCTGGGAGATGAGGAGTTACCTTGAATCTCAGGATAAGGAAAGAGCAGCAGGCATTCAGTCCACCTGCTGGTGACATCTGGACACTTCTATCCCTGAAGCAAAGTCTTGTTGGGGGATAGAGTAAAGGGGTAATAGGAACTAACAGGTGCCTTGTGTAAAGCAGGTGGTGGCCCAGGAGAGGGCAGGCCTAGGAAATTGAGTTAATTTTGGTCAGTAGCAGTGGGAGCTTAAGGTTCGAAGGGCCCTGCTCTGCCCCGCTGCCCTTGCCTTCCCTTTACGGTATGAGCCTCATGTAAAGGCTAGGGGGCCTGCCAGGATTGGCCCGGTCAGTCTGCTCCCGGGATTTGATCTTCCAGGTTACTTCAGACGCATCTCTTCCTCTGTCATTTGGGCAGGTGTGGAAAGTTTTGCTTTTCTTTCTACTACAGGAGCTTTCTCTCTGGATATCTGGGGAAATCACTTATTACAGGAAGGAAAGGCAGATTTTGTCTTTTTATAATGCTATTGCCTCTTTCCCGCTCCTCCCCCCCCATGTCTGTGAGAGGAACACAGGTGTTCCATGTGCAAGGGGTGTGCACATATGTGATCAATCATATGTGGGAATCAGCATGCTCTTCTGAGAAATTATTTTCAGGTACACAATGAAGAGCTTGGTATGGGGTATGGCTGCCTGTCTCCTTAAGGAGGGTGGCAGAAAGTCAGATGTCAATGGCGTTATTTCTCATTTGATTTCTAAAATCCATGCAGCTACCTTGTGTTTTTTAATATCCTTGGGTGCCTTTTTGTTAAGTATTGGGAAGTGTCATTTCATTTTTCTCTTTCATTCCTAAAAGTCAGGTCTCTCGTTGTCCTTAGTGTGCCCTCAGCGACATTGGTGTAGGTTTTCCGACTGCAGAAGTGAGGCAGGAAGAGGTTTGTGATTTGAGAAGCTGCCCTGAAAAGTAGGACTCCTGTGTGTACTCCCTGGAGGTGTGGGTGGGGTGTTAGAGAGAGGTAAGTAAGGTGGGGAGAGGGATAGAGGGGCAGAAGAGAAAGGGGAGATGGGAAGGAGGAGGTGGGAAGGGGAAAAGGGAGGGGGAAGAGGAAGCCTGTCTGTCTAGGAGACTCAAAGAACTGCATATAACAAGGCAGGCTAGCTAGTCTGAGAACCTGCAACTTTTTGCTTGGGTTTTGAGGCATTCCGGGAAATGAAGAATTGGGACTGACAGCCTTGGTAGATCTTGGTAGGACAATATAGATACGGTAATCCAGGTGCCACTCAGCATAGCCAGGGACTCTGGAAATCAGCACTTAGAACAATGTCCCACTGTAACATCTTAAAGAGCTTGGTTGGCTATGGTATATATGATATACCATATGATATATATATCATAAAAAGAGGCCACTGAGTTTAGTGGTCATTTTGCCTTACCTATAATTGGCCAAGATAAGGCCACTTGTACTTCTGGTACTACCTGGGTCTGGGTATTTGCTTCCAGTGGCTCTAGTTCACTTTGCCTTGTTTGCAGGATATAACTGCTGTGGAAGTCTTAGACTGTTGAAAGGTAGTCCAAGCATGTGGGACCTGGCTGGAGAGAAAGTAATTTGTGTAAGTGTATCTTGCATTGTGCAGGCTTACTGAGATGTGGCAGGTCAGGTAACCCTGCAGAGACAGGTTTGTCTATTATGCCTCTTTACTGAGGACTTGAGGAGATAAGGACTCGTACAGGAAATTAAAACTGCTGACACCTTCGGCAATTTTGAATGAAGCTTATGACAGATGCTTTTGAATTGCTTCAGAATGCAAATGGAATAAAGGCCAGTGATAGTCCCTGGAATTGGGTCTCCAGGGGACTCATGAAGCAGAGGTAGGCCTTTTCCTACCTAGGGTTATGCAGAAGTGTGTTTGAGGTTGTGGTTACAGGATAACGACATAGACATAGATGACTGAGTGTGGCTAATGAGGTACTGTCTCTGCCATGCCGTCACTTATTTTTAGGCTAGAGAACATTGAGTAGGTTTATAGTTAGCCGACACGGTTGATATTTCCTTTTTTTTCTGTAAAGAAGCATCTTTTTGAAAGTAGGTTCTTGCATAGCTCATCTAGAAGCTAAAGGCTGAAAACCATTTTTTAAGTCCTTGTCAAATTAGCATGATGACTAAGGTAACTGTATTTTACTTAATCAAATTATTTTATACACTTATGGTTACTCATAATGACAAATTCTCTGCTATTTGCATAATTACTATATAGCCCCAGGTAGTAAAAACAAAATAAAAAGTACTCTGAATATTTTTTTGTTGTTTATAGCTTTGTTTAAAATGTTTAATAATATTTCTTAAGGAAAAAGTGTATTTCTGAAAATTTTTCTTTAGCCAGGTTTGTGTGTATACCTTTGTTTCTTTGGCGTGTGTGTGTGTAAGGAGAGGGGTGTGTTAGGAGGGATATGTGTGCTTGAACAATAGAAGAATCGAAATGGCTTACTTGTAAGGTGAGCACGATTTCTTTCATGGGTTTTGTTAACCCTGCTGTACCCCAACTCGATTTCAGTACTTAGAACAAAGGGTCCAGGGTTCAGGCTGTAGATGACGCCTTGCCTTTCAGATGGGGCTCTGCCTCTAGTTCCTCCTGCCTGCTGGAAGGGCATCATCTTCCTGTGGCCATCTGCTCAAGGTTCCTTCTGTGTGGTCCATGAACCACTGGGCAAGCAGAGTTCCAGCAGGAAGCTCTCTGGATTTGTTTTGCATATCAATGGCAGATTTAGAGGCTCTACCTTGATCAGGGTTTTGTTCACCTAGCAGTATGCAAGTGTCCTGCTGCAGAAACAATGAAGATAGAGTCCCATTTGATGCAAGAGGAGAATCTAGTGCCTTATGGGCCACATATCTGCAGTGTGACTCTCAGCTTCTCCATGCATTTAAAGGGCACATACTTCACAGGCTGTATCAGTTAATAAGCACACACTGATGAAGAAGAGCCATGGTTTTAACCTTTACTATGCACTATTTTGCATAAGTAGTCATGTTCTGTGCATGGTTGAACACTCTAAATTATTTGCACACATGTCTGGGCAATTCTGAATGTCATATACTTCCCTTTTTGAAAAAAAAAATACTGAAATGGGATTTGTGTAGATTTTTTTTTCTGTAGTGCTAGGATTTGAACCCAGACCTTGCATATGATAGGCAAGTGCTCTATCACTGAGCTTTACTCCCAATTCCTTAATGATAATTTTGATTTTATGTCTTCATATGACTCTAGGCTCTCTTGAGACAACTTGGGCTATACTTTCTTACCTCTTGGAAATGCTATTGGTAGTTTGTGCCCCAGGAAGATATCCTTGCTTCCTGGCCTTATTTATTTATTTATTTTTCTTTTTACTTCTATGTCTAAGGAAGGGTAATTATTGACTGTGGTTCATAGGAGAGGTGAATTTGATTTGTTTCAAAGGCACGTATATTTAAGGCAGCCATGGAGAGATTACTTTTCCATGATTAAAACTCCCACTAAGTGATGAAAGTCTAAGGTGAAGAATGAAGCATCTGCCAGTGGTGGCTCAATGGATGACTTCTTGGAGACCTAAGATCCCTTTCCGTGTCTCTCTCTTTCTACCTCTCTGGCCTTCAGGCTAATGACTTAACATGTCTCTTGCTTCTTTGTGCTTTTAAAATGAGGATCATTGTTATCCCTGTGGTACTGTGAGGTTTACTGTTTCAGAACCTGTAAATCATTTGGGATTCCATCTGGCATGTAGTAAATACCCAGTACATATTAGCTATTATTATCAACATAGCTGTACATATTTCCTGAAGAAATAATGATGTTGTGGCCCCCACCACTTAATAATAAGATAATTTCAGCCAGGCTCTGGCTTTGGTTTAGTGACTTATACTTTTAAATAAACACTTGTGTATGGGAGAACATGATGGTTTTGAAACTATGTTGTGAGTTAAATCCTGGCTGCTAATTACTTTATTTGCTGATTGTGACAATTTATAGTTAAAGTTCTAAAAATGAGGGGTGTGTGTGAGTATAAGGGAGTCACCACACCAGTGATTATTTATGTATAAAATTAACCTTTTAGGGCTGTGGGTATGTAGGTGAGAAGAGCGGATGACTGGAAGAGAGTGTGTTGATGGGATCACTTTGGGGAGTCCTTTCTTTCTGGCACTCTGGTCTATGGCTATGTAAAGACTAATGGAAGAAGCTTAAGAGCTGACCTAGGCTGGTTTTGAATGTGAATGATTTGAGTTATCAGAGCCTCAATTTGCTCATGTGAAAAATGGGGCTAATTCATCTTAATGGGTATCTCAGAAGTCTAAATAAATGGGGATGTGGTAGAGTGGCTCTCATAGATATCCTAGTTGCTGACTGCGTTAGCTGGAATGGATGGGGTAAGCCTGATGATTGACCTAAGTGCCAGAAGGCACCTGAGGATTTGAGATCTTGTGTATAGCCTGGTTTTCTGTTTCCAAAACCAAAGATCTTAGCTCCTATAGCTTGTTCCACTTCTGTGGTTATAAGGCTGAATAGACACTTCAGGGGATCTTAAGATGTCTGGAGGGAGAGGACCAAGGCACATATGCCTGGGACATTTGCTGCCCTTTAGGCAGCCTTCTATCATACAAGAAACCTGGAAGCTCAACTTGGAGGCCCAGAAGGGCTCAGGGCTGAGCTGATACCCTGCTTCTCTGTGATGCTTCTCTTCAGTAACCAGGCTCTAAAAACACATGTGTGTCCTGTCAGAACCTTTGATTTCTCAGAAGCAGAACCAAGGCACACTTGACACAGTCATGTTTCCCATCCAGTGTCTTCATTTGCTCCTCTCCTAACTTCTAAGAGTTACTCAGAAGCATAGCTACTGCATGCTGCCCTTCTTCTTGGAGTTTTTACAGCCTTCCTGCCTCTACTAGGCTCTTTGACCCTGGCCCAGGGGAGGAAAAAGAATCAAATGGGTTCAAGTTGGTGAACTGGGTTGTAGTGTATATACCAGGTAAGGTTTTCAGACTCACCCAGAGGATCACAAAGCCCCCAAAGCCTACTGGCTCTGTGGTGACTCTATTTAAAAACACTAGATCCTGTGGCTATGATCCGTAGTGAGCCAGCCTAAGGAACCTTCTTCTGGGCTTTCCAGTGACAACATAAACAAGGGAAACATTCCCTTGATAGGCAGATTCTCAACATCCAAAGACTCCCAAGGTCAGTTGCTCTTCTTTAGGGCTGTGATGCTAGTTTCCAAGTAATGGAAACCCTTCCTGTCTAAAGACCTAGTGGGTCAGTTTCTTTAGTCACAATGATGGTAACCTACCCAGCTGTGCCTCAAGTCATGGGTCATTTCTTTCCAGACTTTGGAATCATTATCTCACTGTTTAAAGTGTACTAGTTGACTGTTAGAATTTTCTTGGGTCCAAACAAAAGTCACATATTGAAAATATTTTAAGGCAAAAGGCAACATGGTCTGTAACCTGCCCTCCTTTTGATGAGAGGCAGGTAGCATGTGTGCCTACCCTTCTCTTTGCTTTCTGTTTCCTCCATAAATAGCTAGTCATTACTCTTTGGCACTCTGTTCCCCAGGCATGCGACAAGCAAAGCGACTTTCGATCCACCTGGTAAGGAATCGAAGAGAACACTGCCTGCATTGATTTTTATTTAAATCGTTACCATGAACTCTCTGAAAAGCCTTGGAGCAGGCTATGGTGGTAAACACATTGGAATAGGCAGTGGTAAGTCTACCATGCTTTAGTGCATGGCAGAAGAGCCAAGTACTGGCAGCTCATTGCTATGCCATGACAAGAACCCAGTCTGAACTCCAGAAGAGAGTGATACTTGTTCTATCAGTGATATGTCTGTTTACCCACTGAGCACTGTACTCTCTCCCACTGTGTGGGAGCCCATTCTCCTTCAGGGCAGCTTTGTGTCTCTAGATAATGAACTTGGCTGTCCAGGTAGCCCTTGGAAATCTTCCTTGGTATCTTTTGTATCAGTTACTTTTTTGTTACATACTATGTGGGAGACCAATTTGCAAAAGAGAACATTTATTTATTTTGCTCATTTTTCCAAAAGGTTCAGTTCATCATCACTTAACACAATGCATTTGGGTGAGACATCATGAACTTGTATGGAAATGGACACAGAAAGTGAGGGAGGCCCTGAGGACCAGGTATAATCTTTAAAGGCACCTCAGTGACCTACTTATCCAAATGGACTCACATCCTAAAGTTTCTACCACCATCTAGACTAGTGCCCACACATTTATCATATGAACCTAAAGCAGTATTTCTCTCCCAGGGAGTCACAACCCCTTTGGGGGGCTCAAACAACCCTTTCACAGGGGCCACCTAAGACCATATGCATATCAAATATTTACATTATGATTCACAACAATAGTGCAATTACAGTTATGAAATAGCAACAAAAGAATTTTACGATTGGGGGTCCCAGAACAGGAGGTTGTGTTGTTAAAGGGTTGCAGCATTAGGAAGGTTAAGAACCACTTGCCCCAGGGGACATCTCATTTCTAAGCCATAACCACTTAAAGCCTAGGCAGTCCCTGTCTACAGGCACCCGAACTTCTGGTTTTCTAGAGTTGGGAGAAATTAGAAGAGACCCAACAGGCTTCAGCAAACAATTCTGGGGACACAGCCTGGAGAAGAAATGTGACAGACCACTTCTAACATCACTGGCCACATATCCAAGAAATCCCTCAAAGAGAGAAATGACTCTTTTACCTCTCCCGCCATGCACCTGCAGGATTGGTGTAGGAGAACAGTGTCACGTGGCGTTTTTCAATTAAAGACAATTGTAAATTATTCATAGGGAATGGCTATTGTCTTTTCCCTCCTTTGAAAAAGGCTTATGTAAAACAGACATGCTCTTTATCTAATTCTTGGATTTGCTCTCCCATCTTCTACTGATGAGAATGAGAAATTACCACCTAGGATAAAAGCAAGTTGGAAAACTGCCCTGAGCTGATTACATAAGCTTTAAAATACTGTACCTGAAATCATGTGTTTACACTGCTAACAATTCCCTTAATGAAGATGAAAATTTCTACACAGCTGGACCCATGTTTCTTTTTTACTTATGTACGATTCAATTATTGTGATCCAATCTGTAAAATCAAGGATGATGCTGTTTAGTTAAGCTGTCCGTTAGCTTTTTTGGTCAGAGTTGTTTGAAGTACAACCATCTGGGGCTGGAGAGATGGCTCAGTGGTTAAGAGCGCCGTCTGCTCTTCCAGAGGACCCGGGTTCGATTCCCAGCACCCACATGGCAGCTAACAACTGTCTGTAGTTCCAGTTCCAGGCAAACACCAAGGCAAATAAATAAAGTAAATAAAAAAAAAATGAAGTACAACCATCTATAGCAATCCCCCAGTATTCATGTCAGCCATGCTGGTCAGAATTTAACCTCCCTACTCTTCAAGGCTCACCCTGGGCCTGTGGTTACTTTGGCTCTCCTCCTTGAAAGCCTCCTTTAGCAAAATGCGGTGGTTACCTGCACATATAACTATACAACAGTTGTGACAGACATTATCCCTTGGTGTTATCATTCTTAGAGCCCTCGAAGTTTGTTGGGTCTCATAGGATAATGTTTCTAATTTGCATGTGTTCCTTTGTGGCATCCATTTCTTTTCTCCCTCGCTCTCAGTCTCATACATTTCAGGCTGGCTTTGAACTAACTATATAGCTGAGGTTGATCTTCCTGTCTGTACCTCCTAAATGCTGGGATTAGAGGTGTGCTCCACCCTACCTGGTTTTATGCTATGCTGGGGTCAAACCCAGGACTTTGTGTGTGTTACCCAAGGACTGATCTGCAATCACTAACATTAGCAATCCTCCCCTTCAAGCTCTGAATGTGGTATATGGGAGGTGCACAGCACATTCCACAGTTGAACTGAGTGAGTGAGTCAAGCCTCTTGAAATGTAGGCTAAGGATTTTTTTTTTTGACAAGATGAGAATTGGGAAAAAATACTTCAATGGAACTAGGTGTCTTGAAATAGATATAGAAGAGCTTCAGACAAGGCATTCCTTTCCTTATGAAAAAAAAAAAAAAGGCTGTGGCTCCTGATTTATTATGCAGTATGTATATTGCCTTCTCAGTGCTGGTAAATACTTGCATAGGTTAGTGGGCTTAACAGGCCAACAACACACTTTCTCAGCCAGCCAAAGAGATGATACCTTTTAGAAACCCAAAACACAAATTAACACCTTCCCTTTACCTTTGCCAAGCCGTGGAGATTTGTATAAATAGATCAGAAAGTTGGTGAGCAGCTCTGCAGCTCTGCAGTTGGCAGGAGCCGGTGGCGAGGCTTGCTCTGCACCCCAGCCCAGAGTGGTGCATAGAGCCTGCAGCTAGCTGCTCAAGTCCAAGTGCAGCCGAATTCATAGGTGGAATGGATCGCTCTCTTTGCTTGTTGCTTCTGTGTCCCAAGCTTGCCTGGGCCTGTCATTCAAAGATCTGTTCATAGACCTTCTTAAATATAGTTTGGCCCTCTGTACCCAGGATTTCTTATTCATTGATTTAACCAAACCCAAAACAAAAATAATGGAAAAAAGCTCACACTGGAATGAACATATACATACTTTAATTCTTTCACTAGGCAATATAGTGTAGACAATATTTACATAGTATTCACATTTAATTAGCTGTCGTAAGTAATTGAATGTATACAAGGAGATGAATGTAGGTCAAATTCAAATACGGTTCATTTTATTTTATTCTTTTTGCAATGGTAAGTATCAAACCCAGACAGGTGCACATTCATAAGCCATTTTAACAAATTTTACTTATAATCTGGAAAGATAGCTCAGCAGTTAGCACTGGATGCTCTTCCAGAGGTCAATTTTCAGTACCTACACTGGTTCAGCATCATCTGTAACTCCAGTTCTAGATCTGTTGCCCTCTTCTGGCCTTCAAAGGCACTGGGCATGCGCATGGTACACACATATGCAAATATGCAGGTAAAACATTCGTACATATAAAATTATTTAAAAGTAATTATTTAAAGGTACAGGATTTCATGTAGTCTAGGCTGACCTCAAACCTGCTGCGGTGCTGCTTGAACTTCTGATCCTCCTGCTTGCACCCTCTGTTGCTAGGACAGTGACATGTGCCACCAGGCTTGTTTCATGCAGCGCTATGGAATGATTCCAGAGCTCTGTCTGTGCTGGGCTACATCCTGGTCCCTCTATGACTTTTAAATATATGGGGCTTGAACATGTATAGATTTGGGCTACAGTGGCACACACCTTTAATCCCATCACAGGGAAAGTAGTGACCTACGCCTTTAATACCATAACTCCAGAGACAAAAAGTTTTCTGTATTTCTATGAGTTCAAGGCAAACTACCAAATAAAATAGCCCCCGCCTGCCTTTAATCCTGACATAAATAAAATATAGCTAGGCAAAAGAATATTTAAGACAGACATTAAAAAAAAAACAAAACCAACCAAAAAAAAATAACTAAATAAAATTTGACTATAGTATCTGCTCTCTCTAATATTTCAACCCCCCCCAAAAAAGTGAGACAGTTATTTACAATAGAACAAAATACAATCCTCCTACAAGGGTTCTTCCAGGAATCTTGAGGTTATAGAAAGACATCTTAGAACAGTTATCTCTGCACTTGTTGCTTTTATATGAGACAAAAAAATTAGGGCATAGAGCTAACACTTCCCAAATGTGCAGCCTCACATCTAGAACCTGCCTGCCTTAGCTGACAGGCGTGAGCAGGTAGCCTGGAAGCAGAGGCAGTGGAAATATTGTCTTTGAACTTACAATCGTAAGTACATATAAATTAAAGCACAGTTTAAGGCATCTCTGATGTTAAGATCTAAAGTGCTTCCAATCCTCGAACGTTTGAGTGCTGACATGACACTGTGGACAGAACATCCCGCACTTGATGTCATGTGTGACAGGTGGTCAAAATGTGACTGCAATAAAATGTTTAGAACCTACCTATGGACTGTGTGTATGAGGACTTAAATGAATTGCATGAATGAATTGCATGTTTGGACTTAGCTCTTATTCTTGAGCTAGCTTACTGCATATGTGCAAATATTTCAAAATTAAAAATGAAAAAGATCTCTCAAATGTGAAACATTTATGGTCCAAGCATTTTGTGAAACAATGCTACTGAAAGTTTATGGCTTTGGTGAATACTGAAAAAACAAACCAACCAACCAACAAACAAAAACCCATGCGATTCTCTCACTCTCACATTTTCAAATCCCCCTCACATCCTTTTTTGTTCTAGAGAAAAAGGGTCTTCATATTTTCTAGTGGACACCATATCTGTCTTCAATCTAGGGAGCAGATGAAAATATATAAATTCATATTTATTTGCCTTCTGATACTTTGCAGGGGATTCTCATAATAAAAAGTGCTAGAAAGGGACGGTCATTAGAACTCTGAAGATCTCATAGTGCTTAAGGCTGTCAGTCGGGATGACAAGAGAAGTGTTTTTGGTTCCAGGTGAGGAGTAGGCTGAGTGTCTGTGTTCAGGCCTGTGGCCTCAATGGCTGCATTTCTTTGTATCAAGTGAAGTGAACCATGCAGGTCACAGGTGCTCAGCTCAGCCCATCTACCTCCTAACTGTTTATTAATTTATTTTACCTCTTTCCACTAGCTCTGACTCCATCAGTGCCACACTTAGCCAGCCCTGATATGATGTCCCAGTCATAGGTATGGGTCCTCTGGAATAGCACTGGTGACGTGGTCCATCCTGCCAGGCTTGTGCTGTGGATGATATTTGCATTATCCAGTGCCTTCTCTTTGTTCCCAGCATCCTTTTTTGTGGACCATGCAGGTGAGTTCTTCACCTCATCTATACAGGTTTTCAACTAAGACTACAGGCCAACTCTCCTGAATTTATTCTCAATCAGGAGTGGGATCAGGCTCTTCATGCTTTATTTAAATCCTTGATTTTTGTGGAGGTTCTCAAACATTTTTGGTGTCTCAGATGTTAGGCAAACTAGGATTATATTTTTACATTTTATATATTTTAATAGATTTTTATATTTTATAGAACGTTATGACTCTAACCACATACAAAATGTATAGTATTATTTACACATATCCATACACATATATTTCTATCGTAAAAAGAAAGTGATTTGCGTCTCCTCTGGTGGCAAAGTGGAAATGGGCTGTAAGCCAGAGGGTGGACACATCCTGGATGTCTTTCTCTGAGCACTTCTGAAGGAAGAGACCCAGCATCTCAGCTTCCTGGGGCTACTTTAGTAATTATCACAGTTTGGGTGGCTTAGAAAGACAGATTCATTTTCTCCCCGGCCTAGAGGATGCAAGTCTGAAGCCAACTGCTCATGCTTTCTCTCTGTGGCTCTGGGTGGAATCCTTCTTTGTGTCTGCCCAGCTTCTGATGATGACCCTTTGACCCTTCTGGTGGCCCTTGGCTTGCAGCTGTATCCTGCACATCTCCTCTGTTGCCACATGGCATTTCCCTGTGCTTCTTGTCTTGTAAAGGCACAGGACAGACTGGGCTCGGGTGGGCTCCAGTGACCTCATTTTTGCTTGTTTATATCTGCAAAGGATTTGTTTCCAAACACATTTGCATCTACAGACATTGGGAATGGGAATTTGACCATCTTGTTGAGGAGAGAGGCATGTTAGCCTATAGTGCCAAGGAAGAAGAAGAACATAGGAGTTCCCATGAGAATGAGGGTACAGAAGATGGTCAGTCCACTTAAGGCAGTGGTTCTCAACAGGTGGGTTGTGACTTCTTTGGAAATAGAATGACCCTATCACAGGTCACCTAAGACCACCAGAAAACATAGATATTTATATTATGATTCACAACCATAGCAAAATTGGAGTTATAAAGTAGCAACAAAAATCATTTTATGGTTGGGGGTCACAACATGAGGAACTATATTAAAGGGTCACAGCATTAGGAAGGTTGAGAATCACTGTCTTATGGGGTTTAGGCTCAGTAGGAACATTGTGAGTTGATGGTCATAGGCCTTGTGTTTGAAATAATGGCCAGGTGGGCATTGTATTAGGACCAGATTCCTACCTATATTCTGATTCTATTTATCTCAATGCTTTTTGGAGGTAGGATGAGAGTGGTTAAGGTTCTTGTTATTTCTTAACATAGGCTCCTTCTAAAAATGATGTTTGCTTGGTGTCTGTCAAACTTGAACAACTTCCTTAGGTGATTTAGGATAAGTGTGTCTCTCATGGCATCTATACTTCCCAACAGGGAAGATGTTTATACGTTTTCATTAATGATTCATTCATTAGAATGGCTTCAGTTCTGGGCCCAGGCAGGAGCTGAGCCATCATGGAGCCCTGCATCTGGTCTGGTTTCTTCTACACAGACCAGTGAGGTATCCCAGAAGCAAAGCTTCAGGATGGAGGTGGGAGGTGTTGGAGATTAGCCTGGGTGGGTAGGGAAGGTGTTTACAGTGGGAGATGTAAGTTGATCTTCTCATCCTTGGTCAGGTATAGAGTTAGCAGGAGATGGGTAGGAGAAGGCTTCTGGGGAGGAGGGGGCTAGGAAACCAGTACCACAGCCACAGGCCCTGGCACTCCGGAGTCTCAACTCCAGTCAGCAGCGTGCTGGCTGCTGGCACCTGTTTTGGCAAAGCGTCTGTTCTTCTGCCTCCCAGCTTTGAAGTGGTATGGTAAGGTGCTGCTAGTATGCAGCCTGCCAGCTGGTGGAGGGAAGCTGCATCTGGGCATGCTCAAACTCAGGGAGACAGCTATGGCTCCTTGGCATGATATGGCTAAAGGCATGCTTTGGTTAAGGGTAGAGGGGCACTCCCTGTTGGCACAAGTAGTCACTAGGATGAGGGAGAGATGCTGGCCTCTACTTTGGTTGTCCTAGAACATGGTGTTCACCAGGGTGGGGATGACAAAGGAGAAATTTATCCCTATGGCCCAGTGTATAGGCTCTTGGTCCTGAAGACACAGGGATGCCTCTGTACTGAAACCCTCTTTTGAGTTATCTGCAAACCAGATTTCTGCGACATGGCCTAAAATTAGGGAAATGATCTTCATGTATATTTGATTTTTAAACACTTTTGTTTGACCTTGTAAATATCAGTTTTGGGTAACTTTAAAGCTGGTAAGAGAACAAACTGTGTTTAGACACAGGAAATGGCTCCAAACAAATTGGATGTGTACAGTTCAACTTTTCTCTTCGGTTCCTTGTGAAAGAGACTGTTGGGGAGTGGGGGAGGGGAGCATCCTTTGTGGGCATAGGCCATAACTAGTATTAGGGAGAGAAGTTGGCCTCTGAACAGAGTCAATGGGAGTCAGGAACCTGGTTGAGGATTTCTATGGCATTGTTTTCCTCTGGGCAAAGGGTTTTCTAGTCTAGTCTATTTATTTAGTTTCAGTTTTTAGCATTGCAACTGATAGCTCTTTCATTTTAGGAGATGTTATTGTATATTGTTTGGTGTTGCTTCAATGCAGAACTCCATATTATATTGTTCAACTTTCAAAACAATTAACTTTTTTTCTTAGTTTTGTATTGTTCTCATAAGATAACCTAGATAGGTAGCTTACAGAGTAAAGAGGCTTATTTGACCTGCGATTCAAGAAACAAGTCTCAGCATCTGGCGGGGGTCTCCCTAGTTGCATTATAACAATGCTAAGCAGTTGAAAGGGAAGTTGTGTATGCAGTGGGCAGGTGCATGGAATGGCTTTGCTTTATTACACTTCTTCTCTCGAGAACTAACATAGTCTTGTGAGAACCACATAAATCCCTCCCGAGGATGGTTTCGCCTGTGACCTACTTATCTCCCATTTAAACCTTACCATTTTTTTAGTGCCGTCTTGTCTGTGAGTGACACTGTTCCCTGGACATGTTGTTGTCGACTATGTAAAATAGGAAAGTGAACCCAGCATTGGCATGCATTTGTTCATGGCTCTCTACTAGCTGTGGACATAAGATGACCAATTGCTTCAAGCTTCTCTCCCTTCTCTGCCAGGATGGACAGGCCTTGAACCATGAACTTTTTAAAAGCAAGCACTTCTCCCTTGCTTTGTTTTTGTCAAAGTGTTTCATTGCCGCAACAGGAAAAGGAGCTAAGGCAGAAAGGCAGATGCTCTTTGACCTACATTGCCATTGAGGAGATAGGCTCACCTTAGGCTGGAAACATCATAAGCCTAAAGTGCATCTGATAGCCCTCCATCTCCTGAGCACCAGAGTTTAGAGCAGCTTGCCGTAAATGAGCTCAGAACACCTGCCTGTGCAGGGCAGGACTGTCTGCCACACGATAGATTCTGTACTATTGTGTAATTTACTGAATATGTACTGAAGATGAATTTTCCATAGGGCTGTGTAAGAATACTTCTGTACTACCATGAGGTCAAAGAGTTATAACTTGAACTCTTGTTAAGTCTAGCTTTTCTAAATTGGGGCCACCTGCCCTGTCTCTGAGTTCTTTCTGTTACACACAGAAGAGTCGCAGCCTAGATATAACTTACAACATATGTGTGTCCTTAAAATACCAAGTAGTACATTTACTTTCATTGAAGTTTAGTAGAGAATTTCCTTCAGTGAATCTCAAGTCATTGTCTCCCACTGCCGTCATTGGTCAGAACCCCCACCCTTAAGTATTTGCCTACAAACTAAATAACTGAAAAATGGTTTCTTACTTTGTGGCATATAGCTGAATCCCAGCCTACCTTACCCATGGTAGATGCCTCCTTCTTGGGAGCTTGTTATCTCTTCCAGCCAGCAGAGCCGACTCTAGCTGCACTTGAGCATTCCTTGTCGGGTTTCCTCTCTTGCCTCTTTGACTGCCTTTTCCTCTTGCTTCTCTGCAGTAAGAGCTCCACTTATCCGTGTCCTGAATTGCCTTTGAACTCTGCAGTTGTTTGCTATGCTTGGATTCCTTGTTTATTTCTAAATCCACTGTGTTTGTTTTTAAATCTCCATTCAGCAAACTGATGTTTCTCTAATCCTCTATGGACTCTGTTGCAGGTTTTTGTTTTGGCTCCTGATTCATTTTCTTAGGGTCACAATTGTCATCAATGCACCTCCCCCCACCCCCACCCCACCCCCCACCCTGGTTGCCTATTTAGTCTCTGTGTATTGATCTCATACCTTTATTAAATCCTGTGGAACAGAGACCTTTTGGATCCTTCTTGGTTATGTTTTCTGCTGGGCTGAACTCTGTGTCTTTGCTTTCTTGCCTGTCCCCTAGGAATTCATGTTTCTCACTGTCCAACACATGTAATTTGCTTGTTTATTATTGTCTTAGTAAGTCAGCTCTTATCTTTGTTTCTTTGTTTCTTTTGGATGATTTACTTGAAGTCTTTTTTTTCTTTCTCTGTTGCCACCATACTGAAGGCTAGTTTTCCTTTTCTGGGCATGCTTTCTAAAGCCTGGGGATATGTGCAGTTGGAGAAATGTTATTTCCAGCACCCTGTTGATTTGCCTGGGAGATGTGACTTTTACTTCTAAATCTTTTAAGAGTCCTGAGAAGCTGGCTCAGTCATCAGGTGTGGGACATACACTGTATTCTTTGTGGATGATTGGATGTGAGGTCACCCTGAGTTTCACTGTACCCCAGAGTCTCCATTTTCTTCCACAGAGATCCAGAGCCAGGGTTAAAGATATCCTCTGCCTCTCCTTCCATGTGGGTGTTCATCAGGAGAGGAAAGATCTACAAATTCCCCCTCAGGTTGCTCCCTTCCGTTGATGATTGTATTTATCTGCATTGTCCTCTTCTTTAGGGAACTGGGTGTGGGACTGTGAGCACTGCATATTCCCCTTTCATTTTCTGTAATTTTCTTTCTGTGTTTGACACTAAGGTCGGCTCATTTTTTCTCCCATACTTATTGCTCTTTTGACTGGTGATTATTTCTGCTTTAAGTTGAATTAAGTTTATGGTTTTTTCATGTAAATCCCACTGTGTCTGTAATAGGAAGTTCTCTGATAACATTCCAAAGTCTGTATAGCAGCCCCTCCCTACATCCTAGCCCTGTTTCTGGGCGGTGGTTTCTTAGAGTTGTCTGCTCTTCCCTGTTGTCTGGAGTTCTGAGATCATATGAGGAAACTGAAAGTGCCAAGATGGAAGCTCTGTGGGAGAGGAATTGATGTTTTGAGGATGTGGTATGTGTGGGGAAGTATGTAAGGATCTGATGTAATTCCCTCAGATTCGGGAAGTATATCCCCAGGCAGGGTGAATATCCTTAGCTCTAAGACTGAAAGTCCAAAATGCTTTGCAATCTGAAATACCTGAGAATCCTCAGCTACCTTGAAGGGAAGACCACCACAAGGTCATGAATGGAAAATTCCACCCATGACTTGGACTCCGTGTAACTGCTGGTGTAAGCAAAACAAAAATGCTACATGAAATGACCTTTAGGCTGGTGTAAGGAGGGCGTGAAATTTGAGTAACTCTTGTTTGGACTTGAACCCTGCCCCAGAATCTCTTAGGGTATCCCTCGTGTATCTATAAATACTCTAGAATCCCAATAGTCTGGTGTTGGGCATTTCAGATAAGAGGTCTTCACCCTGAATGGAGGCTTTCACAGGTGAAAGTTCTTGCTGTTTTTGTTAGTGCTTCCCTTCCAGGTCTTTCCATGCATCTGCTCTAACAGCCCAGTCATGGCTCACACTGAGATGGAGAGGAAGTGGGGGGGGGGCGGGGGTGGAGCAGAGCTGAGTAGAATGTTTAAGTATACTGTTTTAGTGCTCTCTACATATGTTAATGCTCACAAGAAAACACTGTTCCCTCCTTTAAAAAACAAACAAAGCAGAAAACACCTCTGGAAACCACTGGACATGACTTTGTCCAGGATAGAGAACTGTCCTTGGCTGTCAGTTCCTCCCCAGCCATGACCTGTGTGGCTCCCGCGAGTGACAAGATTACTTTGAAAATGTTCCCAGCATGTTGTCACCTGCACAGTCAGCCTCACTCCCATATTTATCTGAGCAGCCAGCCACTCAGAAGCAAGGGCCATTATGTAAGAATTCTGCCATCACAATCCCCACAAAATTACAGAGCTTGGCGCCAGAGTGAGCAGGCTCCCTGATGAGTGCTGGCTTGTTCAACAAATGGTCCCCTTTCCAAACCCTAGCCTGGGCTGCATTTCCTTTGCTTAGAAAACATTCCTTAGGATGCACTGCGAATCATATTTTGATCTTATTATAAGACTTCTGATGGAGGTAGTTCAAGTTACATGTGTGAGGTGTGTGTTTAATGGACTCCAAAGGAGTGATGAGAATTATGCTCTTTCAGAGTACCTCCACTTTTATCTTTAATTCTGTGTTCTAATTTCTCAAAACCAAAACCAAAGGTGGCAGTTAGAATACAGTCGATAACCTTTTCTTTACTATGTAGACCTGAATACTTAAGATTGGGAATTTCCTGAGATCTGCCTGTCTGTCTCCCTGGTGCTGAGTGACAGTATGCTCGGTCACACTTACTGGTCTCCTTTTATTCTCTCTTGGTGGATCTCGTCTCCGCAGAGCACTAGTCCTTATTCTGAACTTGGACATATATATATATATATATATATATATATATATATATATATATATAATTTCTGAGTTTTACTTGATGTTTAGAAGACTAGCAATGAATTTAAGAACCCCATGGTACGGTACAGTGTCTGGTGCACCTAGTTCATGATGTGAACGTTGACCATGAGTTGAGAGTTGAGTTAGGTGGTAATCCAGACTTCTTCATAGGAGATTTACTCCCTTGACAGTGACAAGACATCTCTGGGGGTGTGGGTCGTTTTAACAGAGGAGACAGTGTTTACCACTAGATATAGTGTTTAACATTTCCTGAGTGTTCTGTCTGCCTGGTACAGGTTGGAGTCCTCAGCACATGGTGTCTCAGCTAGTCCTTCAAACATGGCATTGCTGTTCCCGTTCATAACTCAGTAGTGAGGACATTGCCGAGTTTTTATAATGGAGCTATTTTTGAGGTCTATCTCCATATTCCACCCCACCCCCACCCCGTCTGTTCCCTTGACTGAGTGGCCCGATATCAACACCACCTCTACTTGGCAGTTTACATGTTTTCTCAGTAAGACTGTGTGGATTCCATTTAGGTTCTGTCCATCCTGGGTGACTCTTTAGCCTTCAGTTTTCTTGGCTGTCATTTGAGGATGTTCAGAGTCCTTCCCCCAGGGAGATCTCCTGAGTGAAGTCCTGTTGCTACATGGGGCATACCAAATATGGCTCCTGGTCCATATGTGTGAATACATCTGCCTCATTAGTGCTCTTGTCCCTTGGTGGGTCACTGGGGGACAGCTCTTGGGGCTTTACTGCTGTGAAGGGTTTGTGGTAAGGAAACATTGAGGTGGTAGCTGAAACCCAATGACTATGGAGTGGTAACAGTAGATCAGGCATTGTAAAACCACAGGTGACAAACAGTCTGCTGTCTGACTGTGGGAGTCAAGCTGTAGTGGAATGCAACCATGCTGATTCCTTTATGTATTTTGTGACATGGACAGCAAAGCCTGTGAAGCCCTTTAGCTTGGCCTTCCACAGACATGTCTCATGCTGGTCTTTGTTAGTTAGTGAGAGCAAGTACACACTAACAAGGCCATACACTAGAGTTTATTTAAGAGAGGAGTTCCAGGCAGGTGAAGAAGCAGAGGAGCAGGACAGAAGTCAGAGAGGGGACAGAGAAAAAGGGCCGGAGCACATGCTCCGCAGTCGCTTTTAAGGGAAGGGGCATGCATGGGTATGCATCATGGGTCCAGAGAGGTGCTTCTGGGTCCAGGGAGGTGTTTCCTTACACAGTGCCTCAGGGTTTACATAGCCATGCCCAGGGGCGTGCCTCCGTGCAAGGTGCATCCCACCTGAGCCGAGTAGGCTCATCAACATGGAATGCCAAGAATCCTTACAGTCTTCCTGAGTCTCACAATTCTTGGATTTAGCTCTCCAGGTCAGGTACTGCCTGCTTGCTGTTAACTTTCTGCCCTCAGCTCTTTCTTCTTGGGTATCAATACCTCCACTTTCAGTCTATTATACTACAGCTAAAGGAAGGTACCTCCCTTCAGGCATGCTCCTTTTATACAGCCTTGTCTAGCCTACTATACAATCTATAGGTATAAATGCTTATGGAGATCTTCCAGCAAGGACACTGGTGATTTGGTAGGGTTGCATCAGAGTTGGTATTGAGATATATAGGCCTTTTCTCCCAAGTAATCAGTTCAATGGGCCTGCCTGCACTTGCATTTTGGATAGAAAGAGCCTTCTTGATGAAGCTCTTCTGACCCCTGACTTCTGTGCTGGAGCACCCATGCTACGTGATCAGAGGCCTTCCTTCTATTCATGTGGTTGGCCCAACCATATCAATTAATTATAGACATTGTGATTTTGCCATTATGTTTGAGGTTGTACTGTTCAGCCCAAATGTAAGTCTCTGACGTTTTCAGAGTATAAAACCTCATTTCTGTAAATTCCTTCCTTCTGCCATGGGATGGAAGCAGACCTTTTTTCTACAGTTGTTCTCTGAGGATCAGCTTTTGTTACTCAACTTCCTTCCTGATTACCAAGACAGTTTTTGTTGATCAGAGGCATTGATTAATCTAATTCCAAGACATCTTTCCTTTTTTATTTTATTATCCTAGCCACTTAAATAACTGCTTAATGCTTTAGTTAACCTAGTGTGAAGGTGACAATTCTTACATACTTTGTTTGAGGTAAGATCGTATGTAGCCCAGGCTGGCCTGAAACTAACTATACAGCTGAGGATGATTTTGAATTTCTGATCTTCCTGCCTTTACCTATTGAGTGCTGGGATTGCAGGTGTGCACTCCTCCATCCTGTGCACACCGATTGAATGCAGGGCCGCCTACCTGCTAACAAGCTCCACACCACCTGAGCCACACACCCCAGTCCTCATTTCTTATTTTAATAACAGACTTCCCTCTCCATTGTCTGACCCTTAAATATTTTTTAATCTCTGAATCTGCCTTTTTCACTGTGAACCTGACTGTCAAGGTTCTCTGATTTACTAGGCATATTTCCAGACAAAGGGAGAGAGCAGGGTGGTTTATAAAATATATGGGAAATAAAACAGTAAAGGGACTTGTGTTGTGATACTTTGCTAGTGACAGCAGTGTATTGGATGCTGTTCTTAAAAGAATATAGCATCAACTTTGTGCAGATGGGGAAGCCCTTGAAGCTGCATAGGGAGAGGGGAGAGGTCCAAGTGAACCCTGCAGAATGGAGGATAGGTGGAGAGAGGACAATATCTCAAGGAAAGTTCTGGACAGAGAAGGTTGATGACTGAGTTGGATGGAACTTACGGGTAGGTTAGGAAAGGCCTTGCAATCGAGGCTCAGTCTAGTAGGCAAAAATGAGTCTTCATTTATTTTTACGAAAAGTGTTGTGCCCTGTAGAAAAAGATGTCAGGATGAGCACAGATCAAAGAGCCTTGAAACATTTGAAGATCTGCTATAGTCTGTTATCTGAGATGTTCCTCAGTGGACCATATGTTAGATATTTGGTTCCTAGCTTGATTCTGTTGATAGATGGTTGGACCTTTACAAAGTAGAACCTAGTAGGAGGTATTTAGGTCACTGCAGGTATGCCCTTGGAGGCCTAATGCTTTCTTTGGCTTTTTGGCCCTAATGTGGGCAAGTTCACTTTGCCATCCTTTTCCCCATGGCAACAACAGGACCATTTGATGAACCTTTCCTCTCTCTAAGGTAATCACCTCACATTTATATGCTAGCAATAGAGCAAACTAACTCAAGTGCCTCAGTCTCCTCTGAGTATGTAGCTAAAAGTAGGAGGAGATGTGAAGACAGGAATGTGTCACCACCACCACCCTCAGCCCTCAGTGCTGGGCTCATCTATAAACGACCCAATGGAAAGGACAACACTGCAGTTTCATAAAGGTGATGCTGAGCTGGGACACAGAGATTGTACTGCAAAATATGGAAGAGTTTCATACCACAGAGGTAAAACCATTTCCAAGTGACATGATAACTCTTGGCATTTTCCATGGGCTCTAGTGTGTTCCTTGTCCTTGGTGGCCACTTAGGTCATCAAAGAGGAACAGGCTTGCCTGGGCTGTATGCGCAACAGGATATCTGTCATCACCCTCTTCTAGACACTGACTTTTGGGAACATGGAGAGTAGCCAAGGAGACTTCCTGGTGCTTCTATTCTGTATGTGACAATGTTGAGAGTGACATTTTTGACAAGGATGGATCAGCATTCTCACCCTACTCAGTTATATTAAAAATGGGTTCCGGTTTGTATGAAGCCTTCCTGAACTGTTACTCCCAGTTTTCTGCCTCAGGGATTTGTGGTATGGGTTTTTATACTTAGAAAGGCCCTTATGCACAGATATCTAGACAGCCAGATAGTTAAAAGAATTGAGAAAGTATTGGGCCTTCATAAAAAAGAGCATATCCACAAGCAAATGAAAGCCACATCTCCTGGGAATTTAATTTTATGTTTTCTTACATCTAGGACATATGAATTGGGGCTTTTGTTGTTGGGTTTTTTTTTTCTCTCTCTCTCTTATTTAGTTTTTTTCCAGTTTCACATTTAATCAGTTGTATTTTTTTCTTCCTGTCACTAAAATATTTTGGAAGTAGCCATTCTCTGTTAGGCACAACAGTAGCCTATTTATAAAGTAATGTTGCTGTTTTGAAAACAAGCCTTTGATCTGCCTGTAGGTGGTTGAGCACATGTTTTTTATTCACATGTAGACTTTGAGAAGTTAGCATGTTGAATCTGGCAACCACTTTTTCAAAGATAATTGTATAATTCAAGAGGCCACTATTACCCAGCATATCTGGTAGGCTAAGGAGGGTTCTGCTGAAATATTGATGTCTTGTCCTCAAACTGGTGCCCACAATGTAATGTCCTGCATTACCACAGACACTGGGATGTGCTTGGTTACTGTCACTCGTTTTTTTTTTAAGGCCTCCATCTGCATTTGCCACTTTGAAGTACATTAGTTACTATGGAAACACGGATGTCATCTGTGGAGGTGAGGTTTAGTATCATCCAAAAGGCCAGTATAAAATCATTTTACTTAATGGTTTGAAATTTATATAGCACTTGGGAGAAATTATGAGTATGTTTAAGAGAGAAGTGAACTTCTCCAATTGTAACTAGCATGGTGTGCGTGCGCACAATAAAAGTCTCCATTTATATGATACATATGTTGCAAATTGAGAAATAAAATACAAAAAAGGAAAGCCAGAGGATTCATATAATTTCAACCGCTGAGCACATTGATTTTTTTAGAATGTGGTCTGATGACTATAATACTTAGACGTCCCACTACAGATGTTTTCTATTAAGTCAAGCATCTATGACAGTGCCATCTCAGTCTGAGGATCAGTGTTCCAGTCCCAGCACACCTCCATTTTACTGGAGCTCACTGTGTGTGCTTGTACAAGTGTGCATGTGTGTTTGTGTATTTAATTATCAACAGTTTCATTACATACGTTGATGTATGTGACTGCTACCAGGCTCCTTTTACAGTCACATTCATCCCCCCTCCCTCACCCAGGCCACTGCTCATCTCTCTAATGCCATCATTTTAAGAATGGGATAGAAATGGAATCATTCATCATGCAACCCTTTGAGATTGGTTTTCTTCACTCAGCTCAAATCCCTTGGGATCTATCCAAGATGTTGCATGTTTTAATAATTCATTCCTTTTTATTGCTGAGTGATAGTCCTTGGTGCAGAAGTACTTTGGTTTGTTGTATTGGTCTCATGTAGCAAGACACTGGGCTCTGCTTATCTTTTTAATCAGAAGTGTTTGTGGGTATGGGTGAGGCCCAAAAAGTGCCAAGTGGGGAAGCACTGTGCAGGAATCCAGCCTTCAGAGTTCTCAGCAGTTTTGTACTGCAGCAGCAAGGGTGAATGTTATCTGTAAAAGAGTATGGTGGTAAACAGGCCAATGGAATCCTGCACCAGGATGGAGCTCCGGTGTTGTAGACAGTCTCCTCGACGAGGTAGCCACAACACTTTGGACCCCTAGACCTTTATGTGGACATCTGTATGAATCTTACAAGAGCTTGCCTAGTGAGTGGTGGGTGATCACATCTGACAAAAAAGAACGCAGTACTAGCTGCTTGGCCCCTAAGACCTTTTGGGGAAGATCACTGAGATGTTGACCCTCACTGTGGGAAAGAAAGCTGAAGAGAATTTCTTCCATAGTCTTATTGGCTAGTTTTCATTTTGAAACCTGTGTGCCACTTGGCCAAAAACAAAACAAAACAAACCCCCCAAAACAAACCATGCCCTGAGCATTTGAAGCTTTTAAACATCTGAGTCATTCTCAGAGCCATAGCCACAGGTCTGCTTCTGTTAGAGGTTAATCAGGAAGTGGGCTAAGCTGACAGACCCTGAGGCTTCATATCAAGACTGTGTCTTTATGTCTTTAACTAGCAGTTAACTCTTCCCCTACCTCTGTTTTGTCCAACCCACCAGGCCACAGAAAGAAAAGGCTTTGCATTGACATCAGATGTTTAAAAGACACCCCTCCCCCCAAAAAAAACCGCAAAACCCTGGTAGCAGAGTGGAAGTTTATTTCTTTTATTTTGTTTTGTTTTTTTAAACACCCAAGACTCTCGGTCTTCCAGTGAGTGTACAGACTTTTTAGGACTTTCTACTGAAGCTAACAGGATGTGACTACCCTGTGGCAAGCAAATAACCTGCAGAGATGATTGAGAAGATAAATGGAAACCACTTTGGGAACCATTTTTCCCCTCCCAGAAACAACATTAGTTTTTTTAAAACTTATTAATTTTAAAATTTATTTTACATACCAACTACAATTTTTCCTTCCTCATCTCCTCCCATTCCCCCTTTCCCCTCCCTCTTCCCTATCCACTCCTTGAAAAGAGCAAGGCATGGCATAGCAAGGTGAAGCAGAACCTACCAACATCCCCCTCCCTGCCCCAGCATCAAGACTGAGTAAGGCATCCCATCATAGGAAATAGGTTCCAAAAAGCCAGCTCATGCACCAGGGACATCCTGGTCCCCCTTCTGGGGGCCCCACAAACAGACCAAGCTACACAACTGTCACCCACATGTATAGGGCCTAGGTCAATCCCATTCAGACTCCTTACCTGTCAGTCTAGAGTCTGTGAGCTCTCATGAACTCAGATCAGCTGTCTCTATGGGTTTCCTCATCATGATCTTGACCCCCCTTGCTCATATAATCCCTCCTTCCTCTCTTCAACTGGACTCCTGGAGCTCGGTCTAGTGCTTAACTATGGATCTCTGCATCTGCTTTCATGAGTTACTGGATGAAGGTTCTATGATGATAATTAGGACTATTAGGGTAGTCAAAAATCTGATTATAGGAGAATACCAATTCAGACACCCTCTCCACTGTTGCTAGGAATATGGATTCCTGGGAGTTTCCTTAGCACCACGTTTCTTCCTAGCTCCAAATACTTCCCTCTCTCAAGATATCTCTTTCATTGTTCTTCTTCATCCCCAACTAGACCATCCCAATTCCTCATGTTTCCATCTCCCATCCCTCCCCTTTACCCACCCCCCCAGTTTACTCAGGAGATCTCATCTATTTCCCCTTCCCAGGGGATCCATGCATCCCCTCTTAGGGTCCTCCTTGTTAGCTAGCTTCTCTGGGGCTGTAGATTGTAGCCTGGTTATTCTTTGCTCTACATCTACTATCTACTTATTTCTCCTAGTCTTTGAACACTAGTCTGGATGTCATATCCCTAAGTACAATGAGCTTTCCTATCCTTCCCTAGCTCAGTTTGGTTTCTCTCCCTGTAATATATTTAAAAATAATCAAATAATATTGAGCTGTAATATATTTAAAAATAATCTTTTTAAGTACCTCAAATATGAATGCTCCTTTCTAGAGAATTTGATTCTAAGATAGCAGATGAGATCAACCTTATATGTAGGTAGTCTGCTACCCAGGGATGCTGTGTAGCTGTCTAGAAGACAGAATGTTCTGAGTCAGGGACCTGTGACCAAGGCTCACCTCAGAAGACTAGGGTATCTCTTATATGGAGAGGACCACACACATGGAGAAAGGTTTGTGAGGACTGATGGCCAGGGAGAGAGCAGGAAGTTCATGTCTTTTCCCCAAACATGTTTTTCATCAGGAGCATTTCCTGAGGGCACTTGGGGACAGACCATTCTTGTATTTTCAAGGCTGTACTGTTGAAATCTGTGGTTTTTTTTTTTTTTCAAGATCACAGACTCCCCATTCGGGGTTAGCCAGTTGGTAGCCTTTAGTAAACATTTGCTAAACCAATGAGTAGATGGCTAAGAAGGGAGCTATGTGATTTACTAACATGGTATAGATTCAGGTCTTCCATCTCCCACCCCAACTCACCAGAGAGAACCTCTCATTTCTCTGATCTTACTGAAAATGAGCCAGTAGGAGAACTTTCTCAAAGTTTTTTGGACTGTGGCCTGGAGAGTGCTCGGGCTCTGTCTGAGCTAGCACCCTATTCCCCAAGGAGCTAGGTGTCACTTTGCTCTATAAGAAGTTGGCAGGGCTGCTCTATTAGTGCCTAGGAAGAGGGAAGCCGCAGCTGGGCCAGTAGCCAAAGTGTCAGGTACCACAGGCAGGTACCATCTGTGTAAGCTGAGAGTTAAGTGACAAGGTCTCAGAAAGGAGTCTGTGTCCGCTGATCTCAACCTTCACATTCTGAAGCTACTTGATAAGAAAGCTCACCTCATTTTTATGCCTGGCAATAAACAGTCTGGCTTTCACTTAGACTAGAGATGGACATGTGCTTTTGAAGCCCATTCGTCCTTAGAGTGAAGAGAGGCACTTGGCACAGACTCTACAATCTTCTTTGTAATTTCACTGTAGGAGCTGAGGTACCTTGAACTGCCCCAGACCCTAGGCTCCTTAGGAAAGCAGCACCACACTGGAGTTTAAGCATGTAGTCCCTTGCCTTGTGTCTTGCCCTGATGCCTGGACCCCTCCCTAGAAAACCTCTTTGTGGTACCTGCCTTTCTTTAGCTCACTGGAGACTTTCAGAACTTCCTTATATATAGTGGCCATTTCCATAGGGATTTCCCTCTCTTAATTATTTGTCATTATCCAACTTTATGTAATTATAAGTGGCTGTGGGTGATAAATTCCAAGTTCATGTTTATAAGCCTTAGTAATTACTAGGCGGTACATCCCCATGTGACTCACGCTCTCAGAATGATGTCATGTACTTTACTGGTTGGTGGCAGAAACTTGGTTCTGTTTCCAAGAAGAATGGTGTTTGCTTTTTTTGTTGTTTGGTTTTGGCTTTGTTTTTGAGACAGGGTTTTTCTGTGTAACAGCTCTGGCTGTCTTGGAAATCATTCTGTAGACCAGGCTGGCCTTGAACTCACAGAGATAAGCCTACCTCTGCCTCCTGAGTGCTGGGATTAAAGATGTACACCACCACTGCCCAGAGAAAGAAGGTGTTTATAAAGTCCAGATTGTCTGCAGCAGTGCTGACTGTCTGTATAACCCACCCTGTGGACAGCCTGGTCCACACAGAGGTCTGGCCTGGATCTCCTACTGTCATCTCATAAAGGCAATGTTATCAATGACCAAATGTGGATCAGAATATGAGATGAGGCTTTAGTTAGGGTTTTTATTGCTATGAAGAGACACCATAGCAACTCTTACAAAAAAAAAAAAAAAAAAAAACCATTTAATTGTGGAGGAAGCTTATAGTTCATAGGTTCAGCTCATTATCATCATGACAGAGAGCACAGTAGGATGCAGGCAAACATGGTATTGGCTACATTTTGATCATAAGGCAACAGGAAGTGATCTCAGACAATAGGCAGTGTCCTGAGCATAGGAAACCTCAAAGCCTGCCCTACAGTGACACATTTCCTCCAATAAGGCCATACCTACTCCAACAGGGCTACACTTCCTAACAGTGCCACTCCCTATGAGTTTATGGAGGCCAGTTTATTCAAAGTATCCAAGATGAGGAGTTAATATGATACTATTCTAGGGCTTTCTTATAGCTCATTCTGTAGGTACCTCAAAAGTGTCAGGTGTGCACTGTGACATCTGACCTTTCTGTGGGCTCTGGCGATTGAACTTGGAAGTGGTTTTACCTTCTGAGCCATCTCTCCACCCCTCCAGGGCCTTTTTGAAAGAATAAAATAAAAAGATCATCTTAAATCAAGATACCATTATTGATTTCTTTAACAGACATTATGTGAATCACTAAAATCAGAAATTATTCCAAGTTGTCAATTTTCTGCTATTAAATGGAGTTTAAGTGATCTCTTAATTCTCATCTCTCTAGAAGCTGTGATAATTAGGTTCTCATTTCTTTCTTACATTCTGCATCATCAGGATGATTTGTTCAAGTTAAGCTTTTGTTTTCTTGGTCTATTCTACATCAGGTCACTTACTGAGTATTTTCTGTGTCTCCTTCAACTCCAGGGATGCCAGTGCTAATAGTTAATGTCTAATACTGTTTTAAGGAATTTTCTGTTTCTTCTAGGTTGTTTTCTATTTCTGTGATAAGCGTCATAGCTATTGTACTGAACCATCCTGGAAGCCACACTGCCATCATCTTCAAGAGCTTGGTTGGGCATGCTTGCGAAAAATCACCATTGCTAGGCTTGTTGACTGTTGATGTTCCTTACGATAGGAGGAGGCAGGAAGGATCATGGGATCCTCGCCTGAGTATCTGGCCAACCTTTCTAGCTAGTTGTGTGCATTTCTATTCTAATTGCAATTGCATGTGGCTATGGAGCCTGAGGAAAGGCTAGGGTATTTAAACAGAGAAGGACGATGGGAGGGGATTCATCTGTACGGTCATACAGCAGGAGTCATCATCCATGCTGGCCACAGACCTTCCAGTGTGTTTCCTTTAAAGTCACTTATGCTCCTGCTCATAATTCTTCACCCATTGCTCTTTGAGTAATTAGTTCATTGGTTTTGCAGAGTAAGCTTTGTAGGAATAGTACCTGAGTTTGTGGTTGGGCCTGCAGAAGGAGGAACTAGACATTGTTTACATCTCTATGGGGAAGGAAGTTTAGCAGCAATGACCAAATGCAACTTGGGGAGGAGAAGGCTTATTTGGCTTGTGAGTTGCAGCCCATCATCCAAGGAAGTTGAGACAGGCACTCAAGGCCGGTACTTGAAACAGTAACTGTGGAGGGATTCATTTTGGCTTACTGGATTACTCCAAGGCTAACACCCATCTACCTTACTTACATAGCTCAGAGCAACCTGTTTAAGGATGATAACCACCCATAGTGGTTGATGGTCACTCCTCCATCAATTAACAGTCAAAAAAATGGCCTAAATACATCGCCATAGGCCAGTCTAATGAGGCAACTCAGCATTTACATCTCCGTCTTCCCAGATGACTTTAAGTTTGTGTCAAGTTGACGGCTAAGGGAACTATGGTACTGTTAAACTGTTGGGTCCTCACAAGAACCTACTGGATAGGTACAGGTACATCTTAGAGATGTTTTAGAAAAGATAGAGTGTATGGATGGTTAGTCCCCATCCTGGGTATCTACAGGTACATTCTTTCTCCCAAGCTCCCCTGCATTCCAGGGCATGTCATCTGATGCTTCTCAAGTTGACACTCCTTTAGTAGAAAGAAGCTTGACACCCCACACAGGCATGCAGAAAGCAGGTGGTGGTACTTAGAGTAGTGCCAAGTTTTACAAGCTCTCTGGGTCACCTTACTATGGCCCACAAGAGACACAAATCTTCTCTTCCTGGGCTTTTTTTGCATTTTACTCGCCAGGCCCAAGGCAGGAGACCATACTATATCAGCTTTTTAAAATCTCCATTCTCTGGCTTTTTTCTAAGGACTCAGTCCTAAGAGTAGGACGAGAGGGCTGTGTCCACTCTCCTCAAGTGAGTGGTGAATTTGGGAGCTTCTCCACGTGACAGGGTCATTCTACAAGCTACTGTGTCTCAGGAAGGAGCCTCTTTATTCCTGTGGCTTGACCCCATAGTGTTGGAGATAGCATGAGACAGGAAAAAGTAGCTCTTGCCTGCTAACAGTTGGGTGTCCCTGCAGTCTTCCAGTGATGCTCAGATAGTCCCCTGGTTGCCTTCCAACAGTTCAAGACCTTACCTTCCGTGCACTGTCGTGGCAATTAGGCAAACCTTTCTAGAATTCTCCTACCTTGATTTAACTCACACTAGGCAGTTTGAGACGTAGACCATTTGAATGGGTTCCTTCATTCATCCCCCTGTTCTTTTGTGGCTCTGGAGTTCTGGGGGAATCTATTAACACAATGAACCTTTTTCCATATATGGCCCCTCTCTGGGCAGATATCATTTAAAGGAAGTACAGCATCAAATTCTAGCAATTATTTGGAGTTAGGGTGTTTCAGACAGATGGATTAGAAAATGCAAAGGTGCTGGGGTCAGAGCATTCTTGTTAGGATCAGAAACCGGAAGGGATAGTGAGTCTCCACTAGAGGAAACAGGGCAGATGATGAGAGCAGAGAGATAGCCAGGGAGATCTGAGCAGTCCATGTCCCCAGCATTTGTCTCCAGCCCTGCCCTTGGCCTCTGGTTGTCTTTTTTCTTCAGTGAGTCCCACCCTTGCCCTTGGTCTCCTGGAACTATGCAATGGAAAGTATTTCCTTCTGGAGTGACAAAGCACAAAATCCCCATGCTGGAAGGAATGTATCTTTTTTCTCACCAGCTGACTTTATCAGCTGGACAGTGACATCTGCTGTTACATCCTGTGTCTCTCAGTGATATTTCCTGGAGTCTACCCTGTAGCTCCAGGCTCACTGACCCTGTCTTGAGTCAGAGGAGGGTATCAGTCTGAACCCCACCCATAGTGCTCTGTGTGGCCACTGCAGGGCCTCAGTGACTGACTATGGGCACAGTGACATCATGTTCAGGGATTTACTGACTACCAAGTCACTCACTAACACAACGTTAGGTACCTTATTGTGGTGGATTGAAAGCCACACAATTCCCCTTCCTTGTTTTGTATAGTCAGATCTAGGCAGGAACTCGGTGGGATGTGGTAATAACACTCTGCTTATCCATTTAAATGTTGGCACTATAAGTGATCACATGCATCCTGGCTGGATGGCAGGTGCCCGTGAGCTCTAATACAGTGTTTCAAACTCTATAGTTGTGCGGTCCTTTGAAACCTGAGCCCGAGGTTAACAGCTCTTCTGACAGCTGGCATGGTGGCTGACCAGGACAGGGGAGGAACATGTTCCCTCCTCCATTCTGAGGTCTGCTAGAGTGATGAAACCTCACTGTCTCAATGGAATCTGCGCTGGCTTTTAAGGCTGTTTATGAGAAGGCAAATGGCCTGGCCTGTGAACAGGACAGGTGTTGGTGAATACTTTCTGAACCTTGCCCCAAACTGAGATGTGCTGCAGAGCAGGTGTGCAGTTTCCATACTTCCTCCTCCCATCCGGAGTATTGTCTTTCCTATCCTCTCTCTCTCTCTCTCTCTCTCTCTCTCTCTCTCTCTCTCTCTCCCTCCCTCTTTCTCTTTGCTGCTGCTGCTGCTGCTGTTGTTTGCCCAGCATGCAGGACACATTGGGATTTCCCCCTTTGAGTGCTCCTATCTACCTCAGCAGTCACCCAAAGGCCCTGATTTTGGGACCCTATTGGCCATAATGACCTTGACCCTGAAGTAAGTCACATACATTCCCTCCCCCATTGAGTGACATGGTACTTACTGCCTGTGTGCACACGGGCCCCATGGCAGCTGGTACTACATAATGCTTAGTCTTATTGTGACCTCTCAGAATGGCTTGACAGCTATTGCCTTTCAGAAACCCAGCAGGTTCCAGGGCTACCCCGCAGAGGTGATTTGCCACTTCATATAAATGGCAGATCTGAATTCTCAGAACCTTGAAAGTCAGCTTCTTCCTCTCTGTCTTTGTGATGAAAGGGGTCTGGGATAGCCACGTGGTTTACAAACCTAGGCTGATGTAAGCACTTAAGGTTTAAAGCATCATCCTGTCGTGTTAGCTGTGTGCTTTTGAACCAGTTCCTTACCCTCTCTGAGCTTTTCCTTCCATCTCTTTAGATCGAAGTCAGTGATACCAAGATTAATATCTCATTAAATCAGTATTTAATGAGATAACATTTGTGCCAAGTACTGTGCCCAGAGCCTGGCACACTTCAAGTACTCAGCAGATAATTAGCTTCTTCAGATAGAATCTTAAGAAACAGAGGACAAAGCCAAACAACTGCCATGACACACCACCACTTTGCTCTCTGTAGGGATTGTCAGATTTCAGATTTCTTTTCAACTAAAGTAAAAGAGCTTTAATTATACCGACATTTGTGGTTTGCTTGCACTGTGGCAAATGGATCTGTGTGTCTCTCCCCAACCCCCACCTCTGCTATTTGGAATGCAGGACAGGCCAGCATCAGGAGCCAGAAGTCAGGACTTTCTGCTCTGCAGAGCTTCCAACATCCATGGTCTCAGGCTGAGCTGCCAATGCCCTGAGTAAAGGTCAGCTGACTCTCTTATCACATGTGTGGCCTTTATCCCTGAAGGGTACTGCTGCTGTTGCTGCTCGCTTCTCATTCACTTCATTTCTGTGGTGTGCTTCAGCTCTCCAAGTGACACATGTGTCATGGTTTGAGTTTTGAAACTGAGTGATGCTGAGGTTGGCTGGCTGGGATTCCGTGTCCTGCACCTGCTTATGCTGGCTTGACCAGCAATGAGAAACCTCACTTCCTTTTCCTGCCAGATGGAACAGTCACAGCACTTGCTTCACAAAGCTGTAGGGGAATGGATGAGAAGGATCAGTTTGTGAAAGTGCTCAGCATGGTGCTCACACCACAAGAAATGCTCCATTAAAAAATCACCTGGATTAACAGTAGCAATAGATGATATTTGAGTGCTCATTATTGCCAGCGCGAGTCACCATATCCAGAGAAGTGGCTAATAGGTGGCTGAGCACCCCAAATCCTGTTATTCTTTGAAGTTTAGTTTTTTTTATTTGTACATATGTGTTTATATGTGTGGGTTCATACATGTTGCCAGTCCATATGTGTGTATGTACTCGTGTATGTGGAGGCCAGCAGACAATCTCAGGTGCTCTTCCCCAGAAGCTGATAAATGTTTTGTTTTTTTTTTTTTAATTAAGTCTGTTACTGCTTTTGAACTTGCCTACTGATGGGCCAGTGGTACCCAGGTACCCATCTCACCTTCCCTGTACCAAGATTGCAAGTATGTATTGCCAGTTCTGGCTTTTTCCATGGGATCTGGGGATTGAACTAAACTCTTGGCTTAACTAATGATCTGTCTCCCAACCTCAGAGTTTATTCTTTTAAAACTTTATTATACTTATACATGTATGTGGGGGCAGGCATGTGGCATGGTGTACATGTGGAAGACAGCTTGTATGAGTTTGTACTTTTCTCCTGTCATGTGGGTTCCAGGGATGGAATTTGGGTCATCTTGTTTGGTGGCAATTGTCATTCTTTGTTGAGTCATCATCCCACAGGCTATAGAGGTTTCTTTGATTTTGTTTTTAGTGGAATGGCTGGCATACATACTCCTGGTATAAAATTAAGTTCTAAATTGTCAGCAAGAATGGACTGGGCAGCCTTACACACCCAGGAGCACAGTGAAAATACTTCAAGGCCTTCCAGACCCCCATATGGTACTTTTGTCTCTCCTGAAGCTGTCAGCCACATCTCACTCTTTATTCCCACCTGGAAAACATCCCTGGGTCCTAGATCCTGAGCTCACCCTAACTCTGCTTACATCCCCGTGTCACCTTGGCCACTGACGTAAGGTGACAAGATACACCATGCTTCCTTGTATAAACTTACATCCTGGAGACCAAACAGCCCATTCGAATGCTGTTGCTCCTCCCCTCCGGTGATGGTTATTGTACCTGCATGGATTGCCTGTCCGGAAATGACAAGGTGCAACTGGTGTTGGTCTGACATAATAAAAGAGACAGGATCTGGTTTGTAGATATTCCTCCTGCTCATCTGCCGGGCAGTTCAGCTGTACCACTCATGTGGAAGTCCGCTGTCTGGGCGTTGCTCTTTTTCCTGGGGTTGTTGGGATGATTTCATTTGGTGTCACTTGGAATTGCTATGATTCGCAGGCTTCTAGTTCATGAGTACTGCCCCAAGCAGCTTTTGTTACACTGAAGAATAACTTACTTTAAGGGAAAAATAGTCTACAATTTCCTGAATTACGCAGTCTGTGAAGCGTTGTGACATTTATTTTCAGTTAGAAATAAACTATAGCTGCAGCTTGAGTGTTTTTCTTTGTTGTTATGCCCAACACTCTGTGCATATTTATTGCTTTATTAATTTACATTACTGCATTTTACACATTCATGTTTGTCTTAGTTATATTTTCTATATGCATTCATGTCAATATGCATATTTTACAAATGTGGGTACTTTTGCTCTCTGCAAAAGTCATTTTCCCTAGGTATTTTATTCAACACTTCAAACATAAAGAAGATCTAGATTATTTGGTGCTCACCTGTATGCTCTCTGAGGTAGTTCCCCAGTGAACACATTGCTCCCCATGCCTTGCTAAATAATAATTTTCATTTCTCTGTTTCTGCATCCATCCGTTTCCATCTCTTGCTACTGTTGTATCTCGAAGTAAGTTGTCAGCTGTCAGTGATTAGGGCCATGAGCTCATTTTGCAGGAAGCCTGTGGTACTTCCTAGGTTTTCTCTGAGCTTTGCAGGGACCACTTGCAGAAACCCAGAGACTGTTAATGGCCCATAGAGTGCCCACTCCCACACCCCCATCAACAGTGCTGTCCTTCTGTGCCTGTCCTTTGGCATTCTGGTGCTCACTGCCTTTCAGAGATAGAATGTTCAATACACTGTCTGCTACTCTGCCCCTCAGACAAAAAGACACCATAGAACGTTTGAGAAAATTCTGCCTGATCACCACCCCTGAGCACTCACCAGGTAGAGGTCGTGTGTCGTTAAGTCTCTTGGAAAGGCCCATGGAGGTAGCCTCAGGATTCTCATTCGGTAATTTTTCTAGAACTTTCTGGTCAGGGGTGCCTCCATTAGCCTTCTGCTAGCTATCTTGATGTTCTTCAAGAGGCAGGCAGTCACTAGGATACTCCCTTCCTGGTGCCCAGGGGATGCCCTTGTTGAGCTCCAAGGCCCAGATGAAATGAAGTCCTGCTTGAGGAGGATCAGAGATCCATTTATTTTAAACAAGTATCTGGTTTATTGTGACAGTAATGGCCAGTTCGTATAGTCTTGAGTAAGGCCTGTTATAGCCATACTTTCGGCTTCGAATGTGCAGGTTTATTGAGTATATCGAGCATATAGCAATCCAAAAGTAAAGAGAGCAAAACAACATCAAATCAAGTGCTCAAAACATCCAGCAGGAATCAACTGGGGAAGCCTTGTTGAAGCAATCAGCTGGGATTCCCTATGGAGAGAGTCCCCAGTGGAGCAAAGTGTTCCCTTGGTGGCCTCTTTTCTTTGACTTCCAAGTCAAAGGAAAAATAACAGCAGAAACTTAACTCATCAAATCAAAGGCTTATTAAAATGCCCAACAGAAACCAACTGGGAAAGTCCCATTATGGAAGCCAGGTGGAGTTCCCTAATATGATGACCAGGAAAAGCAGAGTATCCCCTCCAGTGATGCTTCCAAGTAAAAGAACAAATAGAATCAGAGAGAACACTATGGGATTGGACTCACAACACCCACAGAGAAACTGACTGGGAAAGTCCCATTTGGGGGTTACCATCTGGAGGGATTCCATAGAGGGGAGTCCCAGGCTGAGAGCTCAGTGTTTGTCCCCTTAAGTGAGACTTTTGGTCAAAGAGCAAATAGTAACACATAGCAAAAACCATCATCAGATCATCCCATCCAGCACTGGCAACATCCAACAGAAAATAGTGGAGAAGTAGAAAGAGTCAGCTGGAGTTCCAGATTAAGCTAAACCCAGAGACATTCCTCTCCATCGAGGTTGGCACACCTACTCCAAGAGGCAGATAGTAAATGTGGCTGTCTGCTGAATTCCCAGCCCAGGCATTTTGATATCCTGGGATAAATAATAAACATTTCTTTTAGAAGTGGTTCACCATCTTGCTGTTTTCAGAGGCAGTGATTCATTCTTGAGCTGTGTTGATGTTCTCACTTCTTTCAGTCACAGAGGAAGAAGGTCTGTGGAAGGAGGCTTTTAGACAAACATGCTTGGGTCTAAAATGGTGGTGGTGGGAGGTGTAGGGGGGTGTAGGGGGGGTCTCAGTTCTAGAATTACCTTCTCAGTGACTTCAAGCAGCACATAACAATTTTCCAATATAATTTATATTATTCAACATGTACATTCTGCCAAAACACAGCTGTTAAAAATTTAAAAGTATTCCCCTCTGATTATTCTAGACTTTTATTTTTTTAATCGAAAATACATTTTTTTATACAATATATTCTGATTATGGTTTCCCCCCTTCCAGCTCCTCGCAGATTCCTATTTTTAAAGCTCCTGAATGAGGGAATCAGTAGGTTGGTAAAGCTAGCTCAGAAGTACTAGAAAGGCTTAGTATTTAGAGGCTTCTTTCAAAGATGAAATTCCAGGAGACAGACATTGGGCACATGTAAGGTGGTAGTGGCAATGATGCTGCTGTGCCACAGTGATCAGCAACAGGTGCTTCTGGGATGTCTGCCGGGAGAAGACTCCTTACTGTCTGTTCTCCTGTGGGGTTGACTTGGTTGAAAAGGGCATCCTTGACTGAAGCCAGTCTTTCATCCAAGGCTGCCTACATCCTATGTATGATCTGTCGGTAGCTATCAGAGCCAAGCTGCTCCCCGCTGCTGGAATCTCTCAAGGCATAACCTATCTGGCCTCAAGTCTAACCTATCAACAATTGTCTGGTCTCTTCCCATTCTCTCTGCAGGGTTGGCTTTTTCAACTTGTAGTCCACCACTGTCTTGGAAGGTCAATTCAAAAAGAACTCAATGTAAGATGGCAAGATACAAAATTTGTAAATGCCCTAGGACTGGGGCTTCAGGAAGTTGTCAGAGGGCTTGCCTAGCATGCCTGAGGACCTGAGTTTAAACCTCTAGTGCTTTAGAAGCCAAGCACAGGGGGCTGGAGAGATGGGTGGGCGGTTAAGAGCACTAACTGCTCTTCCAGAGGACCAAGGTTCAGTTCCCACCACCCACATGGCAGCCCACAACTGTCTGTAGTTTCAGTTCCCAGTTCCAGGCAAACACCGAAGCAAATAAAAAAAAAAAAAAAGAATTTTTGTTTTTTAAAGAAACCAATCATAGTAGCTCAGACCAAATCCTAGCACTTAAAGGTTAGAAATCATCCTGGGATAGATCTCTCTCTCTCTCTCTCTCTCTCTCTCTCTCTCTCTCTCTCTCTCTCTCTGTCTGTGTGTGTGTGTGTGTGTGTGTGAGAGAGAGAGAGAGAGAGAGAGAGAGAGAGAGAGAGAGAGAGAGAGAGAGATTTGTAGCTTCATGGTGTCTTTGGTTCATAATCAATGACAAAACCAAGCTTCTGTGTCAGATCTTGGCATACTTGTATCCAGGCAGATAGTAAATATTTCAGGCTTTGCAGGCCATAAGGTCCCCACTGCATCCTCACAACTTCTAAGATCTGTGTTGTAGTGAGAACACAGTCATGCTGACTGCAGAAACAGGGCATGGTTGTGATCCAGGGACACTCTAGTAGCAAAGCAGGTGGCTGGTGAGATTTGGCTGAGTGGCACAGCATGCAGACCCCTGACCTAGATAAACATTTCTTGGATTGGTCTATTAAAAGGCCTCTATGTGTCACTGAAAGGATGAACTAGCCCAGCCCCACCCCTTATCTTTGGCTCTAAGAGGTTCATGTCTCACAAATACTGGAGCTGGGAAGAGGGTTGCCTGTAGTCTTGTTTCTTAGGGAGATGGTGCCTTTAAAAAAATTATTTTAAGCCTGAGGCTCATTGTGTTTTTTTCTGTCAGTACAAGTCATGGAGTCAATTGGTCAGTGTTTTTGCACACTGGTTGGAAAAAATCAACAAAAGAACAGAAGTGACTGAAGATTCCCAGAGCCTGGGGTATTTGATGAGTGTCCATGTCACACTCACCCTGCCATGCTGGGCTGCTTTTAACAAGATACCTTAAAGCAGCTTCCGAACCACAGAGTCCCATCTGCTAGAGTTCTAGAGGCTACAAGTTCGTGATGCCATTGACACATCTAGAGGGTAACAACATCTGCCTCCTGTTCACATTGGCTTCTCTGTTGTGTGTTTGTGTGGGAGCTCTTCTCCTGTGGTCTCACCACCTTCCACACCCTTTAAAGGCTTTTCCATCAGAACCATTGACACTGGGACATAGGTTTTTATGTAAGAATGTGTCCATGTGGGGGGCAGTGTCAGTGTATAAACCTTCAAACTGTAGCAGTCCAATCTTACTGTGTTTCAATCACATGGGTAATTAAAATGGAGACATAACTTTAGATCCACAGAGTCAAAAATGGCCAATGTTTCCTTTCTTCCTTTAATTCACCTGTCTTAGTCCATGTTCTATTGCTGTGAAGAGACACCATGACCATGGCAACTCTTATAAAGAAAAACATCTGACTGGGGCTGGCTTACAGTTTCAGAGGTTTAATGCATTACTCCAATGGTGGGAAGCATGATAGCATCCAAGCAGACATGATCTTGGAGACGTAGCTGAGAGTTTTACATCTAGATTTGCAGGAAGAGAGAGCTACTGAGCCTGCTTGGGTTTTTGAAATCTTAAAGCCTACCCTTAGTGACATACTTCCTCCAACCAGGCTGTATGTAACTTCCATAAGGCCACAGCTCCTTAATCCCTTCCAAGTGGTGTCATGCTGATGAATAAGCATTCAAACATGCAAGCCTGTAAGAGCTATTCTTACTCAAACCACCATAGCACCCATCATTCATCCTTCCATCCACACACCCTTCTTACTCTTCTAGACTACTGCAGATGCTATTGTCTTAACTCTCAGAGACTTGCCCATTGGTGCGGACAGGATGCCATAAGAATATATAATGATTCACTTTCAGGTTAGTCCTTGGCTGTTGGCAAGACTGGGCATTGCCATAGTAACTGGCTTTGAAAGAAAACATCCCTTCCAGGAGGGACCTTTTAGTCTATTTCATTAGATTATGTCATGATCTAGGGTAAGAGTGCCCCTGGTGCAAGAGCAGATGATGATAAGCTGGTAATAGGTGTGTCTCTGACTGTCCTGAGTTGACCATGCCACCTGGAGAAATTGCTAAATACAGAATCTGACCCAGGAGTGTGACAGAGTTTGAATTTCTATGAGGTTCTCAGTGAGTGTCCCTACCAGGTAGTTCCTGTGAACCAGCAAGGGCTTGTTAATTTTCATAGGCTTCTGCCAGACAGAAGCACACCACAGAGATCCTTAGAACAGTGGTTCTCAATCTTTCTAATGCTAATAACCCTATAATGCTTTATGTTGTGGTAACCCCCAACCATAAAATTATTTTCTTTTTTTAAATTAAAATATAACTGTAATTTTGCTACTGTTACGAACCTTAATATCTGATATGCATATGGTCTTAGGTGACCCTGTGAAAGGGTTGTTTGACACACACAACTCCTCCCTGGGGTCTCAAACTCTAGAGTGAGAGCTGCTGCCTTAGAGAGTCAAGTTGTCATTAGCTTGGAAGGACATTTCAAGACTCCATGTTGAACTTCTGGCTCTGGATCCACATGGACATCTGGGACTTGTGGCTTAGATGCCTCCAGAGATGTAAAAAATTCACTCCGTGAGAACACAAAAAGTCCCTGCTCCTTTGTTGGTCCCTGAGGAACAGACTTCCCTGGCAATTATTTCACAGCCTGTGGCAGTGCAGACTCATCTCTTCAAGTACAATGTCTAGAAGTACATTGGATGGGGATATATTTTACATGAAAAGAAAGCCTTAAAAGCAGTATGGCCTCGGGCATGTAGGCAGTGAGTGTGATGTTGGGTATATTCTTCCCTGTGTTATGAACACAACATATTTACTTGATGTTAGATTGTAGAAGGGAGGTTGTATCACTAGAGATATTAACAGTGGGGTGAGCATTTTAAGCAAAGAGGATGTTGGATTCCTAAGGCCTGCCCCTTGATATGGAGCCTTTCCTTAATGAAACAATAAAGGGGCAGAGGAAATGTCAAGTTTAATAAATGCTTTTGGCTGTAAGCATCACTGTAAGTGAAACCTATTATAAGGCTGGAGGCTTTAGGGGTGTTTGGAAATGAGTGTATTCCCTTGTCTAGGAGGGGCTAGCTCAACCATATTGATCTTCCGGGGACAGCACAGAATGTTTTATCGAGGGAGGATTCCATATGGAAGAGCTTTGTAAATGGAACTAGCATTTGATTACTGGGAGAAAATGATTTCAAGTTGCCATCTGGTTTCTCAGCCAATACCATTGATTCATGGATCTGCTAGTAATTTCTCATAATCTGGCCCATTTTGAATGCTGCTGAGAGATTGGAGCTATTTTCTTGACATCCTCCAGTCTGAACTCTAAGGGTGATTGTACCAAGTATACACCCCAGCCTGCTTCTGTCTAGGTTTCCATGCTGCCACGTGCAGCGGCATTTATCATTACAGCTTTATTAAGTTATCATGCAGTATTTTGCATTTTTATGATGTTTCTCACTTCTAATAAATGCAAATCTTTCCTTCCCTTCCGAGTCCACATAGATCCTCTCAGTAGTATGGGAGACAATGAGCTGTCTCAACCCAGCCTCAGTCCACAGGACCAATATCTGCTCTTGTTTCTAAAAAAGAAGCTGTTTAATAGGACCACTCACTTTGGATGCAGTTTGTTTATCAGAGGAAGACAGAATCCTCCAGGTTCCAGTGTTTGCTTTTTTTCTGGTTTTGGTTTGTTTGTTTCTTTGGTGTGTATTTTGGTATGTTTGTTTATTTGTTGTATGTGTGCGTGTGCGCGTGCGCGTGTGTGTGTGTGTGTGTGTGTGTGTGTGTGTGTGTGTGTGTGTGTGTGTGTTTGTGTGTGGTCTCCCTCTTCAACTGGTGGGATTTTTATAGCTGTCTACAGAGATAATTGGCTAAAAGAAAAAAAATACAAGACAACAGAGGCAGTGAGTGTGTGAGAGAACCATTTGTAGATCATCTTTAGACCATACCCTGGTTCTGTAAGGGAAGGTAGGGATCTTTTCAGTTTCGGTGACAATGTCTCCATATGCCCTTTCCTATGCTTCTTAAAATAGCATGCTCCTCCCTGGATGAGGATCCCAAGATGGCCCTGAAACAGAGCAGAGAAAACTTTAATTTAGGTAAAAGGTCCATGGCCTAAGCTGAGCATCAGTGTCTGTAATACTAGGACCGCAAGAGTGTGAAGCAAACTTAAAGTACATGATGATTGCTAGAGTAGCCTGCTCCCCAGAGTAAGACCTTACCACATGCTTAGACGCTGCCTGGCTCTGGATTGAAATTCTTTCTTCACACCTTCTTGGCAGCTGGAAAGTTGTGAAAATTTATAGTAGTGGATGGCGTGGGCTTTTGAATGAAAATAGCCCCCAGAAGTATGTACATTTAATTGCTTAGTTCCCAGTTGGTAGAACTATTTGGGAAGGTGTATCAAGCATGGCCTTGTTGGAGAAGGTGTGTCACTAGGGGTAGACCTAGGGGTTTCTAAAGTCCATTCCATTCCAGCTAGCTCTCTCTCTCTGCTTCCGGCTTATGCGTGAGATGTACACTCTCTGCTACTGCTCCAGCATCGTGTCTGCCTACCTGCTGCTATGCTCCCCACCATGATGGTCATGGACTCACCTTCTGAAACTGTAAGTCTCCAGTAAGCTCTTCTAGAAGTTACCCTGGTCATGATATCTCTTTACAGCCATTGAAAAGTGACTAAATTTCAACAAAAACCTGAAGAAGTTGGGCGTTCCCACTAACTATTTATTCTCCTTTTCAACCTTCATGGATCAAAATCAGTAACTTAATGGCTTCTGATTTATGGTAGTTCCCTTGCCCTGCTTGTCTCCTTTCAGTCTCAGAACACTGTGGTGGGTGATTTCCCTGTGAATGCTGGCACTGTCCTCTTAATAGTATCTCTGGAACCTGGTGGCCCAGTAGGTTGGCTTGGCCCATGAATGAAGCTGGGTTCAGTGACCCCATAGCCCAGGTTTTGGCAGCCTGCTGAAGCCACCATTAGTATGGTCCTGTGTTGCCTGCCATGCAGCATTCCAGTCCGGATGACTTTTTAGGAAAAGAACATTTATTCACAAAATGTTCAAGTATGTAAAGAAGTGTGAAGCCCGTGTCTATGGAGATAGAAGAAGAGAAGACTCACAGGATGAAGTATTGGGAAAGATGATTGGGTGGAAGGAGAGGTATAGTTGACTGCAGAGATAACTTCTTTTACTTAGTGTTATCTTTTTGAGATCATCATCACTTGCATCAAGTTTGTTTTACTTCACTGCTGAATACCATTCCTTATATTGTAACTCTGTGGATATTGGTTACATTGGCAGCAGATTCATGGGTATAGCACATTCTGTTTCTGTTAGTGTGTTGATGGCTATTTGAGTTGTTTCTGGCTGTTATGCCTCATGCCACAATTTCCAGAGGTTTTGTGGGATGTGAGCTTTGATCATGGTTGAGTAGAGCTCTGGGAGTGAGATTGCTCCATTATAAAGTTTAATATTTTAAGAAACTGCTCAACCACTTTCCAAATTATCTGTATACATTTTATCTTAACATTCTCACCAGCAGTATTTGAAGATTTGGTGTCTGTGTCTTTAAGCAGACACTCTGGTGGGTTGGCAGTAGTATCACACCACACTTCTGATAAGCATTTCTCTTAGACTAATGGTGCCATGTATCTCTTCAGATGCTTATTAGACATTTCTATGTCTTCTCTGGTGAAGTGTCTATTCAAATGATTTTCTGCTTTTGAAAAATGAGCTGTTTGTCATTTTGTTGTTGAGTTTAACATGGGAGATAGTGTTTTTCAAGTCATCTTTAACCTGACTGATATTTTTGACTGCTGTTCATATCAGTTATTGAGTGGGCTGTTAACTTCTCCATCGATTGTGGCTGAGTTGGATGTTTCTCCTTCCATTTTGTCAGTCTTTGCTTCCTGTGTTTTGGGACTATGGTTAGTTGATGGAAGCTAAGTTTCTATCAGCTATGTTGGGATTTGTTTTGTCTTTCAGCCCTTTGGTTCTCTCTTCCTTTATTATTGCCCCTCCTCTGCATGAACTTTTTTCTCCTGATTTAATTCATTTTTTCCTTGGGCTTCCAATGAGTTTCTTAGTGACTACATTTACATAAACGCATTTCCAGTGATCACAGTCTCCTTTGGGTCAATGCTAACTAAATTCTTGTAAAAATCAGAAACCTTGTTTCCATTCCGTTTTGATTTTCACTCCTGAGTGGTAAGATTGCCATAGACATTCACCCGATTAGACTGTGAACGCACTCTTAACTGCTTTATTCTATCATGAGATTTTAGTTTTTAAGACTTTATAGGTGGGGGGAAAACATTAATACAGCTTTTTGTTTTCTCCACACTGGTAACTGTGCTCTTTATTGCTTACACTTTATCTATTTAGTGGGGGGCATACATGCTACAGAGTATATACAGAAATGAGAGGACAGCTTTCTGGAGTTTTCCTTGGACCATGTGGGTCCGGAAGATCAAACTCAGGCCCTCAGCTTGGCTCCAGGCACCTTATCTACAGAGCCATCTCTTCAGCCTCACTTTTTTAGTGAATATTTGAATCTCTTCAGGTGTTCCCCACCCCTTCTACCTGAAGGTATTAGTTTCATATTCCTTGTAAGAGAGATCTAGCAGTGAATTCTGCCTTTATTATAGGACTACCTGTATTTCTATTTTGATACATGATTCTTGGTTGACATTTTCTCCCAGTGCTTTAATTAAATAATTTTACTGTTGTTTTTAATGAAAAGTCAACAGTTATTCTCCCTGAGGATCCCTAGTAGACGAATCCTTTGGTTTTCCCTTGTTGCTATCAGTATTTTCTGTCGATCTTTATCTTTTAACAGACTATAATTTGTCCATGTGGATCTAATGGTTTCTCTACTATGGAGTTTGTTGACATTTCCGGATGTCTAGTTTCATTCCCCCTCAACACAATATGTTTGATATTTTAATTATTGTTTCTTTTTGTCTGATTCTTTCTCTTCTCTCTTAGTAGAACTTCAGATATCTTGATGTATCTGCTGGTGTTACAGTGATCTTTGAAGGACTTCATTTTTCTCCTTTATTCTGTTTATTGGATAATGGTAAGCTGTCTTCACATTCACTGATTCTTTCTTCAGCTGTCTCATATTTCAGACTAAGCTCCTTGAAATGGATCAGTTATTTTATTTATTTTATTCTGCAACTACTGAACATCTATTTGATTCTATTCTGGGTTATTATATCTTTACTAAAACTAATTCTTTATCCTTTAAAGATAAATTTCTTTTTTATAGATTCTACCATGGCTATGGCAAGTATTGAGGCCAATTTTAGCCTACTCCATTTGACTACTTTTTGTTTCCTAGGTAATGAAGGGGACCTGTGTATGTTTTGTTGTTATTTGTGGTGGTAGGGATAAATCTATCTTTCTATAATATTTTTGTCTTTTTGCTTATTTTTTTATTAAAAAGTAGATTCTGGCAGTTATGGATTCAGCTCTGCCCCATCTATACAGTTCAATATTTGTTGGGTTTTGTTTAATATTACGCTTAGACTAAATTTGAGGAACTTACCCCATGTGAATTGTGACTATTAATATCTCTGCTCCATTTGTTTGTTTTGGTTATTTTTTGAACTTTTAAAAATTATTTTGTTAATTTCAAGCATGCATGTCCATATGTATATGACTCAAGGCTGACCACTTAGTATTAGACAACCAACTTAGGAGTTCTTTCCTGGGAAAGACTGTTTCTTCCACCTTAGACATTCTATGGTTACCCATACTTCTTTGTGTAAGCTTGAGGCCCCGTGGGATTCCCTCCTCCCATGTTGTCAGGTTTATTAGTGGTGTTGAGCTCTTATTTAGGCAGCAATGTTCATGGGACTTCAAGAATGTAGTTTCCCTAGCAAGTCTAGGAGATGAAATCTCATAGCAAATCACAGAAGCTGTTTCTTTGGTCTTCTGCTATGACCCCTGAGCCTTGGATGGGGGAGTTGTGTTGTAAATGTATTAGTTAGGACTAGGCAGAATGGGGTTCTATGCATTTTGATATGTTGTGATTTTCTGTAATGGTTTCTATCTATTGCAAGGAGATGTTTCTTTAATGAGATTTGAGACCTATATCTGTGGCTATAAAGATAAATAGTTAGAAATTTGCTAGGAATTATGTTGGTTTAATAAAACAGCATTTCTTGTGTAAGATACATGACTTCTCTAGCCCTAGGGAATTGGCTATAACTTTCTAGTATCAGACATGATTTCCTTCTTGTTGAGTGGGAATGAAGTTCAATTAGAGAGCTGTTGGTTACCATCAATATATGCCACTGTTGTACCCTTAGGGAGAGTATTCCATGTCAATCATTATTTTATTTTAAAGGTGTCATATCTGGGTATAACTGCTGGCTGCCTTGGAAGCTTACATGACATTTTCTGGTAGGTGTCAGAAGGCGCCATTTACCATCATCTAGTGACACTTGCTGTTCCTAAGAAGCTCAGGCAGGTCTCAGGAACAGGAGGTACTGAGAAGAGAGAAGAGAGGATGCAGAGGAACTGAAGCCTGAATAGTGTGCTTTTTCTTCTTCCAAGGAATTGTCCACAATTTTCATACTGTAGTAGTGCAATTTTGGGTTTAAGACCAGATCTGTGTATGTAGCTGAACTTCCAAGCAATTGATGACCAAGTTGCCACTCTTTCAGAAGTCCCCAGCCTTTTGCAATCCTTAGCAGTGGGCAGATGATTTAGGTGGTAGTATAAAGAGGAAATCCCACAGGACTGGGAATTTGGCCCATCTGAAGGCTGGGGAATGGGACATATCTCTTGGGATTGGTGCAGAGGGGCTAGAGGGCACAGTGTGACTAGATCTCGGCAGATTTATTATCTTAAGCCAAAACACTTGAACTTTTTCTTTTGGCAGTGGTTTTCACTGAAGAGTTTTAGGCAGGGTGGTAAAGGGTGAGAATTGTGAGGACAGTGGCTAGGATAAGTGAGGAAGGCAGGAGGACTTCCAGAGGTCAGCTTGAGAGGATCTGTAAGGTACTTGGGACAGCAGCCAGATGGAGGCTTCAGGGATCTGGGATGCCGAAGTGTGTGCAAGGTGTTCGTGGAAGGAGCCATCAGAAGAGCGGGGCAGGCTGAAAGGTGGAAAGGGAAAGAACTATGTTTTGGGTTGGGGAAGTGTGGGTGCTGTGGGCATCCTGAAATAGAGGCCTGGACATTATCAACTGTGGGAATCTGCACCATAGAGAGACTAGGTGCTGCCAGTGCACAAGAGCCAGACAAGAGCATGTCAGTATGGTACACTGGTCTTGATAAATTATGGCTATAGCTGAGAGAAGGATGGTTAACTGGGAGGAGAGTCAGGGACTCCTAGTCCATTCCTGTCACAAGAGAGGGTCAGCTGTGCCAGAAGTCACAGAGAAACCCAGTGTGATGAGAAAAGGAAGGTGGCATTTCATCAAAGAAGACATCGGTCCCAGGTGACCCTTGTCCCCAGCAGCTTCCTGTGGCCATAGCATGGCAGTGATAGGAAGGGGACCTGTGTGCAGCAGGCAGCTGTAGCCAGCAAAGGGGACTGTCAATAGTGCTGGTGGAAAGAAAGGAGGAAGATGACAGGACAATCGAAGTGCTTGTTGGCTTTAAGTTGTTTGTACTGCTGTGTGGGGACAAGATAAGAATGAAGTCATCTGGGGGATAACAATGATGGAGAAGGGCTTCAGTAGACAAAAGGGGCAGGATTCATAATGGAGGAAGGCAGCTCATTCTCTGGTGGAGGTAATGTAAGCAGTCTACACCCTTTTCTTGTAAATGAAAACATTGTGCCACAACATGAGAGATTACAAACAAAGATTTCACACCTTCCCAAAACAGCGCCAACAGCTATGGGCCAAAATCCTCAGGCAGAAGAGCTTTAGGGGACAGTTCACATTCTTTTTGTTTGTTTGTGATTAGGTATGTTTATTTATTTTTATTTTTTATATAAATGTTGTCATTGTATAATAAAATTTAAAACATTATTTGTTTTCCCAGTGAGAATGTCTTGGAGGAAACTAAATTTTCACCTGCAAGTGGTTGTCAATTGTAGATAGCTTCTAGGTTAGGGATGGTGGCTTCTATCCATTTCTTTCAGCTGTAAGGCCTAATATGTTGCAGACTCTTACAGACACTATGCATGCTTCCCCAATCTCCCTGAGTTCATGTGTGCCTGCCTTGAACTTGTTCATTTAGAGAGCCTTGTCTTAGTCTCCTTTATACACTTTGGCTCTTACATTCTTCTGCCTTCTCTACTGTGGGGCTTCTTGAGCCTGAGAGGAGGGATTTGATGGGTGGAACATTCCAAAGTCTTCTGAACCTCTACACTTGTTCCGATCTGACAGCTTACATCCTAACATAGCGTGTATCCATCCATGTTAGCCTCTGCATTCTGCCCTCTGTTAAGGGCATGCCTTTTGGCTATTATTTTGGTAACTGAGAACCAGTGGCATGCATACAAGAAGTAATGAGCGTGTCAGCCTAGGAGGGAGACAGGGTAAGTAGGGAGATGTTTTCTCTTTGTCTAGCATGAAGGAGAAAGGAGCTGAAAAAGGCATCTGAAGATGGCCTATCACAGCAGTGTGATCCTGGGTAAATTTGTTGCACTTCTGGAGTCAGTTTTCTGTCTGCAGACTGTGGAGAACAGATTTGGTCATCATCAGTGGTCAAGGCAGCAGGGGTGTCTGGGCCTGTCACAGTGCACTGTGCATCTCATGTGAAGCTGTGGGCATTGGGTCCCTGAGATACACAGAGATAAGTATGGAAGGAGCAAGGGCCACATGAAATCAGTGCACTGTGTGAGCAAGCTGAGGAAGAGGAGTCCTAGGACTAGTGTGTCGCTTTCCTTTGCTGCTTTAACTTTAGAGCTAGGCTTCCTCATCCTTCTAGAAGCTCATTAACACTGCCCTGGGAAAGGCTATTTACTCTTGCTGAGTTTATCTTCACCCAGAGGCACAGCTTTAGTTTCTTAGCAGCTTATTTGTGGGGCACATTCTCAAGAGAGGAGATGATTAGATGGAGTGGATTATCTTGGTTTTTTTTTTTTTTTTTTTTTTTTTTT
>PVIH01010654.1:0-73822 GCA_004025045.1 Sigmodon hispidus
TTTTATATATAATGATATATAGTTAGGATATTGTTGTCATTTGATAAAAAATGTGTATTTTGGTCAATTTTCCTAAGATTGTTATACTTGAAATTATTTGGAGGAGCTGTACACTCATTTTGGAATGCCTATTTTTACAATGTTAGCCTCACTTTCTTGGTTGATTGGGATTGCAGATTATGGTTACTCAGATTTATCAACTAAAATCAGAATACTCAGGCTTTTCGGAAACATGTTAGAATACACCCAATAGATAGGTGTCTTCAACCACTTCATAGACCGAGAGAATATGGCATTCAAGATTTTGTTATCTCAAATTTGGCCTTGAGAGACATGACAACTCCTGGCATCACTGTTCCTTTCTCAAGGTGGTGTTGAGCATCACAGACATCTTGCAAAGAGATTGTCTTGTTTGGCGAATAATGGCCTGAGAGGCAAAAGGACTGTACTTGCCCCTACTGCTGTCAGCATGCTCACTGTCGGAAATGGACCTGCAGGATGAGGGATAGAGACTGCCGAAGCCTGCCTAGCCAGGATAAGACGGTCCTACCAAAAAATACCCTGCTTCTATGGAAACTTGTCAGATATCCTAGGCCAGTAGCCACAAGGATGGATGCTCCCGTTTTACAGAGAAGTGGTGGATGACTGTCCAGGTAGTTAACTGTCCTTGTCTTCTCCTAAATTCTGGAAGTTACTTCATGATTCCAACTTTAGGTATACATTTTCCTTCTCAGGTCTTGACGGTGTTGAAGATTAGATAGTTGAGGTTGTTATTACCTCACATTTCAGCAAAGACACTCAAGTGTTAGAACTCTATTGTTTAAGATAAACAGCCTTAAAGCAATCCCTGTGCATTTTCTCGTATCAACATTTTAGATATTAAATTGTACTTTGTAGTTGTTATTTGTTAGCAGTAGTTTGACCTCACTTATGTTAGTACCTTTCTCTTTCCCAGACACTGTCTTATGATGATCCCTATACTATGTAGTTTTATATCTAGTTTAGAACCTTCCTATTTAGACTAAACGGGGAGATGTAGCAGGAAATCAGGAACTATATATGTGAACGATTGCATCAGAGGACTGGAGACGAGCGGGGCGTGGTTAACTGGAAAGGATTCCGGAAGTAGACCTTTGAGGGAGAGGACCAGGACAGGAAGCTGGCATTCTCTCGAGAGAGTTCCCGACCGGGTGCGCAGTTCAGGCCAGCGGTGCGGGAGTTCGGACATATGGTGTGGGGATGAGTTTTCCTTAGAAACGCTCCAGCGCGCTGCAACTTTATCCCTTCATTTTCTCTTAAAACCTTCTTTGTTTTGTAAGTGATTTTCACAAAATAAACCCCATTTAAAACATATCTCATGGCGGGTTTTTACCGAGATAGGATGTGACCCAGGAGAACGGTCCTTTTTAATCTATACTATTCTGTGCTAGGTCTTACTCTGCCATGAGAAGTTATTCATGTAGTTGTCTAAAAATATCGAAAGGCTGTAGGGCTGGGTGCACCATTAGTTCCCATATCCCAGTGGCTGAGACAAGAAGACTGCTTAAACTGAGGAGGAAGTGTGAAGGCATGGATTTATCCTTGCAAAGCTTTGTTTCAGAGAAGCTTTGGTACCTGAAGGCAGGACCCAGGTGGGAATGTGCCTGACAGCCAATAGATTCAAAAGTTAGGTTCACACCAGAAAGTTCAGCCAATAGCTACTGTGCCCTGTACCCCTTTGCCAAATCCTGGAATGCTAAAACATGCAGTACCCTGCTTACATAGGCTTTTCTTTAAAACCCCCTCTCACCTCGGTGTTTGAGGACATAACCCTTTGCTGCATGAGAACAAAGGCTATCCACCCAGGTTCATTTGGAACCTGTTCATAACAATAAAACTCCGATGCATTTGCATTGAGTCCAACTCCGTGGTGGTCTTTGGGGGTCTTCTAGACACAGGTACAACAGAAGCCCAGTCTAGACAGCATAGCAAGGTGTCCATGTCTCAAAAGCCTTTAAAGTGAAGACAGAGATGGCTTAGCAGATCAAAGCACTGGCTGCTCTTCCAGAGGACCTGGGTTCATCTCCCAGCACCCACATAGTGACTCACAACCTTCTAAGTCCAGTCAGATGATCAGATACCTACATCTGGTCTCAGCAAGCATTGCACACATGTGGGGCACAGACAGACAAACCAATACAGATAAAACAAAGCTTTAAAGTATCATATGATAGTTGTGGTAGTTTGAATAGGTCCACAGGGAGCAACACTGTTAGGCGTGGCCTCACTGGAGAAAGTGTGGTACTCCTCTCTCTGTCTGTGGACCCGGATGTAGCTCCCAGCTCCTTCTCCAGAGCCATGTCTGCCTGCATGCCACCATGTTCCACCATGATGATGACAATGGACTAAACCTCTGAATCTGTCATCCAGCTCCAGCTAAATGTTTTGTAAGAGTTGCAATGGTTATAGTGTCTCTTAAGAGCAATAGAAACCCTAAGAAAATAATTATGTAAATATAATTCTAAGTGTAAAAATGTAGAATGTTAGAAATAAACTTTGAGCAATTAAATAGCTGGAGATTTAACTTTACAATTTCTACTCTATTACTAGGCAGTATTATCACCATTATCATCATTGTTATTTTGGTTTCCTGAGACAGGGTTTTTCTGTGTAGCCTGGCTGTCCTGGAACTTGCTTTGTAGCCCTGGCTGGCCTTGAACTCACAGAGACCTGCCTCCCTCTGCCTCTCAAGTGCTGGGAACCACTATGTTCAGCACTACACAGTATTTTTTTTAACTTACTTAGCTCTATTTATGTGCACTGGGTAAGTAGGTGTCAGATCTCTAGAACAGGAGGTACAGACAGTTATGAGCTGCCATGTGGGCGTTGGGAATTGAACTCCGGTCCTCTGGAAGAGCAGCTAGTGCTCCTATAACCTGAGCCATCTCTCCAGCCCACTAGACAATATTTTTAATGGACAATTAAAGTGTCAAAAAAAAAAAAAAAAAAAAAAAAGACTACCACCACAGGAAGGGAAAGTTACACATCTATTTTTATTTCCATTAGAAAAATATTATCTCTATAAGATTTTAGTTCACTTTATTCTCCTGTTCTATTCAAGTTTAAATATTTTGATTTAGTTTCCTATATCTAACATGAAAACTAAATATTTCACAAATTAATATAATTTAATGAATTATGTGTGCTCTTTACTGTTTGTCATGGACAAGAGCTCATTTTTCCCTTTCTTGCTGCTCATCTGAGCAGTTGTGTGAGCCAGCCTTCCCTCACTCTGCACAGTATATGTAGGAACAATTAGAACATCTGCCAGTATTCTGGCATCAGTAACCTCCAATTCATGTCCAGTCTCCACATATAGCTCATTTCCGGATTACCTCAGCAACTCTAGTCAGGTTTATACTTCCCAGCATCATTTGTAAAAATTAAGGTGTGAGAGACATCCCAAACAAATGCAGAGTCAAAGACAGCTGGCCACGCATTGTCATGCAGTAGAGAAAGGCCCCAGGACAGCAACTGCTTCAATTTCAATTCGACTTCCCTGTAAGGAAAACAAAAAGCCACTGTCTTGATCACTTAATACAAATTTAGGTTCAATATTGCCTTCTAAAAACATATGCAACTAATGGCTACACAGTATTTTTACCATTAATCTCCTCATAGAAAGCAAAGATTAGAGAAGACTTACTAAGACCCTGCCACAGGTCAGGCTACCATGCTAGACACATTCATATGCATTAGTTCATCTGATACCCACAGCAGCCCTACTTGTAAAACAACCTCAGAAAGGCAGATAAAGTCATCCCAAGAGACCAAATCCATGTCTTTTTGTGGTGGAATGTTTTCTATATTATATAAATAAATAACTGTTTGGACCCATGCAGGGCACCGTAGAAGTGGGTGGAGAATCAGAGGCAGCCAGGTAGGAAGAAGGGGTAGAGTTTATTAGTCGCCATCTGTCCCCCGAAGAAGAAGCATGTAGGAATTCAGGTGAGCCATGGGCTGCGAGCCACGTGGTGGGTAGATTCATGGAAATGGGTTGATTTAAGAAGAAAGAGCTAGCTAGTAATGTGCTTAAGATATGGGCCAAGCAGTGTAAAGTATATGAGCGTGTGATTCATTCTTTTGGGGGACAAAAGCCGCGGGCGCGCGAACCAGGTTCCAAACCGGCGCCACACGTGCGCCAAGTCATAAATCTCCAGACCCAAACAGGCCGAGAAAAACATACTACAACATCTTTTGATTCCCAGTTTAAAGTTCTTTCAACTACATGCAATGACCCTTCCCAGTAACAACTAATTAAAACAACACACGACACTGCTAGTGACACAGAGCCTTTACTGGCAAGTTACAAGAAAAGAGTAGAAGCTGCCACTTTTCCGCAGGTATGGGCAGAAGGCACAAGGAAAGAGGCCCTAGTGAGGGACCCCAAAACTACACAGTGGTTTAGAGAGCGTCTCTCCAGTGAAAGGTCTAGACTCTTTATTATATGAGAGCCAGGTGAATCTTTTTTCTATTAGGATAAATAGTGATAATAATACCTAAATTCTCTAGCTAGAAATTAGTACGGGTTAGTTTCACGCCACAGAATTCTACAGTATGCTCCATTTTTAGAAGTCTTTACCGAAAGGAGAACACTGAGGCATGAAGGTAAAGGGCTGGCATGAAGTCAGACTGTGGGGGACATAGGAGGGGCCAGTAAGCCATCACTCCTCCAGGTGAAGGCTTTTACTACAGAACAAAAACCTCTGCACAAATTCCACTTCCTAACAACATCAACACAACTGCCCTCAAGGTTTCCTTATAACTTCAATCTTTGGGCTGTGTCATGCCCATGAGTTGCTTTGTCATATTTCTTAGTTTCCCTTAGGTTTATAGCAGTTATCAGGGTTTTACCTTTAGACCTTCTATTTCTGAGACTGTACTATTTTTAGGTGTCCTTTCAGAGTGATGGGCTTTGCATGTCCCGTGTACTGGCCATTGTACTGCATACTTACCCTGGGCAAAGCAGCGACCTGGTATGCAGCCCTGGCAGGAAGGCTGCTCTTGAAATCTGAATGTGGAACAATATCAGGTTAGTCTCAGCAAGGGAAGAAGAGTCTGGGAACTGCCTCATGGCCCTGTCATTTCCCAGACACAAATGACACTTCAGAGAAGCTTCATTTAGATTGTCTGACAAGATATTCTGCCACAGGAAGTAATGACATTGAGTACTTTCCTAATATTTTATATAACAATGAGAGACATAACCAGGCACTTTTGTCTTGTAATGATGGTAATGGGTTTTAAGAGGATGCCCATGGAGCAGTTATCAAAACAGGGGATGGCTCCTTCTCTCCAGAAAGGACTCCCTCAGTAGCTTCGGCCTTCTCTGATTTTTTTTTTTCTACACCACACCTTTATTTCATCTCACCAGGAGACAGGGACCCACATTCCCCAGTGTGACAATGACAGCCATGAGTGCCAACATCTCTTCTAATTGCTTTATAGATAGGATAATTCAATTAATCATTCTAACAGCCTAAGGTGGCAGAATTTTGTCCTCTCTTTACTTACTAAGAAACGAAAGTATAGAAATGTTAAATAACTACCTTCTGATTCTGAGAGAGCTAAAACAAAGGTAGCAGCTAGATCATTTCATAACAATAGCAATAGTCTGTCTAGAAAAAAATTTAAGGGAGGGCTTAAAAAGCCAAGGAAACAAATAATAAAATTAAGCTTTAGGAAAATGAACTTGCAGGGTTTATATATCTTATATTTTTAGGAACTGCGATAGAAATATTAGATCTTTTCCATGAGGACATACTGCATGTTTCCAACCAGAAGATGGACTGTGTCAGGATAAAACAACATTTTAACATTTCTGCCACTTTTACTTGACAATGAAACTCATTTATATCAGTAGAGTTATTTCTCTTTAAAAGTAAGTAGGAATAAAGACAAATTACTCACACATTTTGTAGATTTCATTGACAGTGCCAAAGTCATTTATGTCAGCCAACAAGACAGTTGTCTTTACCACTAGAAGATAAATGTTTTCATTCATCAGACTCAGACAAGACTTAGAAAAACAGCATGATTTGATGACTGTCTTGATAAAAACAGGACTCAAATGGGACTGAAGAAGTGGAAAGAAATTTGTTTCCCAGACCATGAAAGCCATAACTTTTAGCAATAAGAAATGCAATGACATGTTGTTGGGTATCATACCACAAAGCCCAAGGAAATACCAAGCACACACTAACAGTGTGTGTGGCTCAATGGTGGAATGCCTGCCTAACATGTATGAGTCCCTGAGTAGGACCCTACCCCCTGCAGAGAACACAAACAACAAAACCCAGTAACTAACACTGAAGAAGGATCCAGTTGCTCACCATTAGTGAAGTCACAGCCTGCAGCTTTCAAAATTTCACCCAAGTTTGTAAGAGCCTGTGAATCAAGTCAAGAGAGGTCAGAGACGCCCATGTTATTATAATTACTTTAATTAATATTTCCACACAGTAAGTTATGTATTGGTTCGTTTTAGTGGACTGAATCTTTCTGAAATGTAGTGAAAGACTGAATTATTTTGAAGACATACTGGAATAGCGATGGATATGGTATTACACTTGGGAGGTTAAGGCAAGTGGATGAAGAGTTCAAGGTCACCTGTGGCAGCGTAGTGAGTTCAAATCAAGCCCAGGCTACACAGACCCTGACTCAAAAACCAAAACCCCTCTCCCCCAAATCAAAATAAACCTCAAAAAGTCAAACCATTATTTATGAATGAGTTATATATACACGTTTGACGTCGAGGTCCCTGGAAAAACCTTAGTTTTTAAATTCCAACCTCATTTATTCTTCGCAATACACTCTTCCTCCCCATTTGGGTAGTAACAATATAATACCTGATTTTTTAGGTTAATTTTTAATTGTATGTGTGTATATGTGTTTCTGTATGAGTACATACACTCACAAAGACCAGGGGTGTCAGGTTCTCTAGGAGCAGGAATTATCAGCTACTGTGACCCACCTGATGTGGGTGCTACAACCAAATCTGGGTCCTCTGCAAGAGAAATAGGTTGCTCTTCAACCCTGAGCCATCTCTCAGCCCCTTAATATGTGCATGAGGCAAACAACTCAAATATATATACACCTTTTCTCTCACTCTCCAAATATAACCACAATTTCAAGTTTTATATATGGGGTTAGAGAGATGGCTCAATGGTTAAGAGCACTGGTTTCTCTTTCAGAGGACCTAGGTTCAATTCTCAGAACCCACATGACATTTTTCAACTATCTATAACTCCAGTCCCAGAGGATCTAATGTCCTCTTTTGGCCTATGAAAGCAGCAGGCACACACATGGCACACAGGCAGACATGCAGACAAAACACCCATACACATACAATAAAAAACAAATTTCTTCTATATCCTTCTAGAAACAGTGACGCTTATACTAGCATAACTATGTTTGTTCAACAGGATATAGGCTAGCCTTAAGCACTATGCAGCTGAGGTCTCCAGTTTCTGATCTTCCTGCTTTCACCTTCCTAAATGCAGGGTTAAAGGTTGTGCCACTGTGCTTGGTTTTATGTGGTACTGGGGATGAGTCCAGGGCTTTGTGCATGCTGGGCAAACATCTGACCAACTGAGCCACAGCCTCACCCATAGACACACCTACAGTCCTCCTTTTTTCCTTTGTTTGAGACAGGGTCTTACTGTGTAGTCTGAATGGCCCAGAACTCAAACATCTGTCTACCTCTGATAGGATTAAAGTGTGCACCACTACACCCAGCTCTTAAACATACATTTTCTTAAACACATAAACATGTGCTCATGGTAGCATATGACACATTTCATTCTGTATATTGGTTTGATTTTACCCGGTAGCAATATATATTAGAGAGCTTTTCGTTTAAATTCTAAGGTATAGATCATAGATCTATATCCCTTAAAGATAAGTTCCTCAAAGATAGACATTTGTGTTTCTATCTTGGGTCTTATAAATGACTCAGTAAATGCATTAAATTACAATTTAATTCCATTAATGAATTAGAATAGAAATTCTCATGGTGTGTGTGTGTGTGTGAGAGAGAGACAGAGAGAGAGAGACAGAGAGACAGAGAGAGAGAGAGAGAGAGAGAGAGAGAGAGAGAGAGAGAGAGAGCCTAGAGATTGGACTCAGGACTGTGTGTATGCTACGCCTGTGGTGATATATATTTAATAAAATTAGTCTGGAATATCAGAGGAGAGTCACCCACAGAGCCAAGCCCTGAAGGTCAGGGAGTGGTAACCCACAAGATTAACCCTACCTTTAGGAATGTTGAAAGAGGAAGTTATACCAGCTGGGAGGAGGGAGACAAGGGAGGTTTTCAGCTTTCCCACACACTTCCTCAGTGGGCTGAGGAAGAAGCTGGAGTCATGGAGGACTCATGGAGGCCTGAGGAGCTGGCGGGTGAGAAGTGGCTTCGCTTTGTTCCTCCGTCTCTCTGATATTCCAGTTCCCCACCCCCCATATCTGCTCTGGGTTTTTATTATATACCAAATAGAATTCATGCTATACAGGCCTATATCCCAAGCCTCTGCTTTTTTTTTTTTTTTTTTTTTTTAAAGCATGGTTCATCTAATTGTGGTTTTTCTCTTACTAACAAATGTTGCCTTTTTTACTTGGTGGGGAGAGGAGGCAGGTCAGTGGCTCTAACCCACAGCACACACCAGCACACAGGTATCCAACAGACACACATCTGCAGTACATACATGTATGCAGGCAAAATATTCATACACATTGTGGTAGTTTGAATGAAAAATGGCCCCATAAGCTCATAAAGACTGGCACTATGGACCTTGCTAGAGTAGGTATGGTGTTGTTGGAGGAAGTGTGTCACTAGGGGCAGGCTCTAAGGTCTTAGCTCAAAGCAATAACAATAGAAGTTGGTACCAGGTACGAGGTGTTTTAGGGTTTCTATTACTGTAAGAGATACCATGACCATGGCCACTCTTATAAAGGAAAACATTTAACTGGGGCTGGCTTACAGTTTCAGAGGTTCAGTCTATTACTGTCATGGAGAGAAGCATGGTGATGTGCAGGCCAGGAGCTGAGAGGTCTCAATTAGGCAACAGGAAGTGAACTGTGTCCCACACTGGATGTGGCTTGAGCATGAGACTGTCAATAGTGTCACGCTTTCTACAAGTGCCATTCCCCAAAGGCCAAGCATTTGAACACAAGTCTATGGGGCCATACCTCTTCAATCTATACTATTCACTCTGCTGAGACAGGCCAGACCATGCTCGTCTTTGGAGGAATGTGGACTTTGGATTAGAAAAGAGGCTGAACATTTTAAGTGGTGCTTAATGTGCCATCCTAGCAGGACCATGAAAGACCGTGGTATGAAGTGTGATTTGAACTGTGGGGGCCTGGCTCACGAGGTTTCAAAGAAGAATATTAGTATGTGGCCTGGAGATAGTTCTTATGATATTTTGGCTGGTTTTCTGCCCTTGTCCAAAAAATATATCTGAGACTAACTTGAAGAATTACAGCTTTACAGCTTTGCAGAGAAGATTTCCAGCCAGCCAGCCTACTGTTGACCATGTTGTTTTGTTTTGAGTATTAGTGCAGATATATAAAGCTGAGCAAGAAAAGTTACAAAGTCTGAGGAGAAGGGGGCCCAGAAGTGGAATAGAGCTAAGTGGTGAAGAAGGTAAACATATTAAAGAAAATCCTGATGTTAAATGGAATAGAGAGGAGTGACTTTAGGGAAATCTCGCCCAGTTCAGCTTCCCACTTGTTAAAAGAAATTAAAGTTTAGAGCAGGGTGTGGTGGCGCATACCTTTAATCCCAGCATTCTGGAGGCAAGGCAGGTGGACCTCTTGAGTTTGAGGCCAGCCAAGCTTAGGCCATGAAGAGAGACTGAAGAGAGAAAACTTAGCTCAAAAAACCCCATTTTGTATCTTAGTAGCTATTTTATAAGAAGGTAAAATAAAGTTCAGTTTTGCATTTCTGGCAGGGTGGGCCTGCCCAGTTCTGGGAGAAGAATGGGTTCCTGGCAGGGAGCTCACTGAGTTCTGGGAGAATATTCATGCCTGACCAGTCCTGGGAGAATAAAAGAATGTCCTAAAAGAATAGACCTAGCAGGGGGCCTCCCCAGTTCTGAGAGAAGAATAGCTTCCTACCTGCCCAGCTCTGGGAGATTAGCCAAGACATCTGCCCAGTTCTGGGAGAGGAATAGATTCTTGCTTGCCCAGTTCTGGCAAAAATCAGCCACCCCAGGTAGGGTCCAGGTGGGGTCCAAAGATACCCTGGGGCAGAAAGTCCCTGAGCATGAGCCAATCAGTAGCATGCCACCACTATACCAAGCAACCAATTTTGTTATAGCTTTTGCCTATAAAAGACCCCTTGTAACCAAGGACAGCAGCTACTTCTTGCTCTGTTATCATAGAAGCTTGAAGTCTGCTCCCTGCCTGGCTTGTATTGCACTGCCAATAAACCTTGCTGTTGCATTCTGGACATCCCTGTCTCCGGTGGTTTCTCTGGGGGGTCAAGCTTTGGGCAGAACGAGACTATGAACTTTCGACTTTTAAACAATGTCTAGAATGTTATAGTCTTTGGGGGTTTTGAAGTTGGACTAAATGCAGTTTGCATTATGATATAGCTATACGTCTATGGGGGCCAGGGAGTAGAATATGATAGTTTGAATGAGACTATCCCCAAAGGATCTGGCAATATTGGGAGATATGGCCTTGCTGGAGGAAGTATATCACTGGGGGTGGGTTTTGAGGTTTTAGAAGCTTAAGCCAGGCCTAGTGGATCTAGATGTAGAATTCTCAGTTCCTTCCCCAGTATCAATGTCTGCCGGCAAGCCATTATGCTTCCCACCATGATGATAGTGAACTAAACCTCTGAAACTGTAAGCCAGCCCCAATTAAGTATTTCCTTTTATAAGAATTGCCATGGTCATGGTGTTTCTTTACAACAAGAAAACTCAATGATACACATAAAATAAATAAATCTAAAATTAGGCTTTTAAAAATTTTAAACCAAGTAGCTGAAAACCCATTTATGTCTACCACACTAAACAGGGTCATGGACTGAGCACTGCTCAGTGTGCACGTGCTAAGGCTCTAGTGTGGAGGTGGCTCACCTGCTTAGTTTCTTCCACTACTCCTCCTGGCACAAGCTGTCCACTGGAAGGATCCATGCCCACCTGTCCAGAAACGTAAACGGTTCTGTCCACTAGCACAGCCTGGCTGGAATGAACAAATGGCAATAGATATGTAAAATAGATATCAATACTAAAATAGTAACTTAATAAGATACAAAAAGTACAAGTTGTAAAATAAAAAAACTGATAAATTTGACTTCAAGAATGCAAAAAAGTCAGAGGATGAGAGAGAATATTTACATTTATGTAATAAAGGACTTGCACCCAGGATATATGAAGAACTTATAACTAAATAACGTTAAGATGTACAACCTGATAAAATATAGGCAACTGATTTTGGTAGCTACTCCCTAAGATATACAAACAGCTCATAGGCAAATCTAAACGGACACATCACACCTGTGAGAAGAAACCACACTGGAGAAAGTATCATGCCCAAAGCCTTCACACACAGATAATAGGATACACTCTGGAAAACAACTAGGCAATTTCTTAAAATTTAACATATATTCAGCATACTACCCAGGATTATCCTGTCCCTCAGGCAAATATGTAAATGAGAATGAAAAGACACCCAAAACTTTACACAAATATTTTGAAACAATATTCCAATAAACAAAATAAACCACTAGATCTAATGGATGACTACACATTGATGAATTCCAGCAAAGACAAACTGTTAGGAACCCTTAAAAAAAAGTGTCCACTGGAAGAAAGGTTAGTTTCTGCTTGTTGTATAGCTATGGGTGCTTTTTGAGAGCGTGTCTTTCTGCACAGAGTTTACTGTGAATTTCTGTATGCACATTTTTTTTCACTGATTCTTTTTTTTAACAGCGGCAGATACTGCATCACACACACAGACACTTTAATCACCTTTTCTTCTATTGTTGTTTCAAATGTAATTACAATGAAATCACCTCCATCCTGCACCCCTCTAGTTTGTCTCCACTAGATCACAGAGGTCTTCTCCTTAAAATAGGGTTTCTTTGTAGCCTTGGCTGTCCTCAAACTCAGAGATCTGCCTGCCTCTTCCTCTCAAGTGCTGGGATCAAAGGTGTGTGACACCACCCAGCTCAAACCCTTTTGGGAGGTTTGCTTTTGATTTTGAGACAGGGGTTTTATTATGTAGCCTTGGTTGGTCTGAAACCTGCTGTGTGGTCTAGGCTGGCTGGAATTTGAGTGCTGCATTTACACCATATGCCACCACAACACACAGATAAAGAAAACAGTTTTAAAAAGTTCTTATTTTTTTCTTTTCTCATGTAGTCCAAGTTGTTCAATCACCTCACTATATAGCTATTTTGAACTTCAGATCTACTTGCTTCCATCTCCCAAGTACTGGCATTACAGTCACATCACCCGGGGCTTTAGGGAAATTTCTGTTTGTTTTCTTGGGACAGGATCCCATTATGTAGCTGTCCTGGAACTCAGTACATAGATCAGTCTGCCTGCCTCTGCCTCCTGAGTGGTGGGATTAAAGAGTGTGCCACTAGGCCTGGTTTTAAGGAATGTTACAGCAAATTCTATTCTCTCTCCAGAGTATGTTAGATTGTAAACTTCTGAGGGTAGAGAGCCACATCTCTGAGGCTGTGTAGGTTGAGTCTTTGCATGCAGCACACATGTTGTGTCTGCTGCTGGTGCTGTGCTAACACTTCAGCACCAGCAGGCCTGACTGCCAAAGCCATGTTCTCTGCAGACAATGCAAAGAGCCTAGGGTTCTTTTGATTTTGGCTTTCTTTCACTTGTAATCATTGAGCTTGTTGATATGAGTTTTTTTCAGGGTGAACAGTAAGTGCCATTAGTTAACATTATTAACTGACCCTTGTAGAATTAGGCTACTTGTACTGGGCCCTTTACAAAATAGCTTCTGTTCTCCCAACACCTGAAAGAGTTTATTTAAATTCAAATGCATTATCAATAATCAAAAATGTTATGATAGTAAAAAGAACTCCATTTAGTCAGAATATCAAAAGTAATCACTGGAGCTAAAACTATTTGATTTATGTGAATCACTTCTCAAAGATTTAAAGAGGTTTATTCACACACACACACACACACACACACACAAAAAAAAAACCCCAAGGGGCTACTTATAATTTCTGGGCCTAAGAATCCTACTCATCCAGTTCTTAGGTTCCAGAAATTGTCTTGTAGCATTTTTTTTCAAAGATTTTATTTTGGGGCTAGAGAGTTGGTTCAGTTGTTAAGAGCACTTGCTGTTGTTGCTGAGGACTCAGATTTGATTCCAGGTCTGGACATGTTAGCTCACAACTGTCTGTAATTCCAGTCCTAGGGCATCTGGCACCCTCTTCTGGCCTCTTCAGGTATGCAGTCACAGAGAGAGAGAAAGAGAGAGAGAGAGAGAGAAAGAGAGAGAGAGACAGAGAGAGAGAGAGAGTGTGTTCGAGAACCATGTTACTTGTGGAACTATCTCACTTAAGAAGGTTTCAGACATTTAAAAGCATTTTAATCTACTTCCTGGTCAGAAATATTCTAGGTACGATGGTCCAAACTTATAACTCCTGTACTCAGGAGGCTCACTACAAGTGAGGTCAGCTTGAGTTCTAGGCTGGTTGGGACTACAGAGTGAGACTGTCTAAAAAAAAAAGAAAAAAAAAATCACAGAAAACATCTATGCCAACCCAACCCAATCCCAAAAACAAGGATAATAAAACGTTCAAAAAAATTCCAATTGAGCTTCCAGTCACAATCTGTGCTACATTATGGCAGTGCTAATAAATATTAGCCACGCAATAGCACTGATGTTGCAATCCCTCAAGACTCTGTCCTCAGTGTCCTGAAATGTGCTGGGCTGACTAGCTAATCAGTGACAACAGCCTATCCATCCCAATGCCGGGGACTGAAAAGCTCAGCACATTAGAATTCTCTCTCTCAGACCTAGAATTTCAAAAGTGTACTCACCACAAACTTCATGCACAAAGCCTTTATTTCTAAATGGTCCCCTTAGCATGTCTTACTCCTTTTTAGCAGAGTACAGAGAGAAAAGTTCAGACACCATGAAATCAATTGAGGGCTTTTCTCTGTGGACTGACAAACTTTTATTGATTTTCTTCCCTGCATGCAGTTTGAGAAAGCAGTCAACTCACCAATCCCAAGTCAATCAGAAATATGCTATGTGTTCTTCTCTCTCTCTTGTATGTATAGGTGGTATGTGTGGTGAGAGTTTATATATGTTCTTGAGTTTTGCTGCATATATGACTATGGAGGTCATATGTTGACATCAGGAGTCTTCATCAATATTTCTTTACCTTAACATTATATTGAGGCATGGTCTCTCTCTATCTACTCATCTGGCTCTAGGGATTTCCCCATCCCTGCCTCCCATCTGTGTGGTCACAGGAGGGTCACCACACACTGTGTGGGTGCTGGGTGGGGACTGACTCTTTGGCTTTCATGCAGGATGAGGGAGGCATGTTTCTTTTTGTTAAGGATGCCTTTTGTTCTGAAGTGAAGTTATTATTTATTAGTTATTAGATTCAAATAGTCACTTGTGGTTGAGAGTGGGATTAGGGTTGAGAAAGAAAAATATTACTAATTTTTAGATATGTAATAATACCTCCTATTTTCATTCAGCTCCAAATTTCTACCTGAATTGCTATCAGAATTCTCTTTCTTAAAGGGATGTTTGGACTGATCACTTCCTTATATAAGCTTGACAACTAGTATTTCTATTATGGTCATTTAGAAGACAAAGAAGCAAAGTAGGAAGCCAGTTTCTGCAAGGCCACACAACTCACAGGAAGCCACATAAGAATTTAAAGCAAAAACCCAACTCTTTTTTTTTTTTTTTTTTTTTTTGGCCACAGGGTTTCTCTATGTAGTCCTAGCTGTCCAGATCTCACTATGTAGATCAGGCTGGCTTTGAGTTCACAGAGATCTGCCTGACTTCGGTTCTGGGGTGCTGGGCTTAAAAGTGTGTGCCTTCACTACCTAGCCAAAGTCCAATGCTTTTTTTTTTTTTAATCTACAGATTTTTTTTTAAAAAATAAAAGGCATAGAAAATACCAGAAATGAATATTATTCACTTAATCTGAAGACATAATGATGCAATGAATGTTTAAACTTCATTTTAAATAAAATTTAGGATGCAAAAACATGCATGTGAAAGTCAGCCTGAGCTTCTCCACAGTTTTTTTTAAAGTTTGATGAATATTCTGATTTTATAATGTTAATTTGGTAATATCCATCTTTTTTAAAATTATGAATAAAGTCACATTTTCTACCTGTGTATATCCTTGTTCAAGCTCCCTTCCCCCTCCCACCCCTCCCAGTCACTCTTTCTTCTCCACATCTCCCCATCTCCTCCCCAGCAAGGACAGGAGATCTCAAGGTCCAAATATGGCTTAGTTCAGCATCCACTCCAAAGTCCAACTCTTAATGCCATCTTTTCAATGTTTTTCCCAGAAGGTCAGCCACAGACAGTGAATCATTAAGAGAATTTTTCTTAGTTGTTTTTCAATTAAAAAAAATATTTAAAAAGCTTTATTTATGTTATTAGCATGAGGGTGTCACATCTCTGGAACAGGAGTTACAGACAAGTTGTGAGCTGCCATGTGGGTGGTGGGAATTGTACCAGGGTTCTCTGGGAGAGCAGCCAGTGCTCCTAATCCCTGAGCCATCTCTCCAGCCCTTTTTTTCAATTTTTCTAAGCTGGGGACAACAAATGTAATTGTTCAGAATCAGTCCTGAAGTCCACCCATCATTATACAAACTATTCAACTTAGTGTATGTTAGCTCTTACATCTGAAAATGGAGCCTGTAATTGTCATTTGCACACATTAGTGATGAGAAATCTGACCATTCTTACTGCATTATAGATTTAAAATAACTATTTTCAAAAAACAAATTTAAGAAACAATCACTTAAAAAAAATACTGTGAGGAATAAATCCAGGGCTTCATACATGTTCAGCAGGTTCTTTCACTGATCTATATCCTCAGCCAGAAACACATGGAAAATCATTATTAATGTGCATATGTGTATGTATACCATCTGTGGGCATACCCATGAAAGCTAAAACAGGAAGTTGGATCCTCTGGAACCGTAGTTACAGATGGTCATGAACAGAGCCATGTGGGTGCTACGAGCCAAACTTGGGTCCTTGGAAGAGTTCTTAACTACTGTGGCATCTTTCCACTTCCAGCCACAAACCTTTGAGCCAACTGCAGTATGTAAACAGAATTTTGGAACTTACTAACACTTTTTTTTTTAATTAAAAATAATTACTTTCTGTTGCATTGTTTCCTATTTAGAGTATTCTGATAAAGTTTCAATTTAAGATTAATTTACATAAAAGTGAGTCATTTCAAAGCAAATGTGCATGAAGTTATAAAACACTCGGTACACAGTTTGGGAGAAGAGGAAGAGGAAGAGGAGGAGGAAGAAGAAGGAGAAAAGCAGTTTAATTGTAAAACTATTTTTCCCAAACTGTACATTTTGTATTCTTCTACCTCTGTGTCCTCACTTAAGCTAATTCCTCTGGTAGAAATGCAAGTCCCTTAAAGTTTTTTTTTTTTTTTTTTTTTTAAAAAAAAAGGGGGCCTGGAGAGATGGCTCAGCGGTTAAGAGCACTGACTGCCCTTCCAGAGGACCAGGGTTCAATTCCTAGCACCTTCATGGCAGCTCACAGCTGTCTGTAGTTCCGGTTCCCAGTTCCAGGCAAACACCAAGGCAAATAAATATAAATAAATAAATAAGTAACTTTTTTTTTTTTTTTTTTTAAAGAGTCAAACTTTGTAACACTACCAGAAATGGCAAGTCTAACCTTTATAACTGAACCTGACTACCTTTCACAGGAGCTTTCCAAATCTTTTTGTTTTCTTTCTTAATTTTCCTCCTTTTCATTTGGTCTCCCACATTATTAAATTTCATTTCCAACCCTGTTCTGCCACACAGAATGTTCTCTTGATAGTGCAGTATTAAGGGAGCTAGGGTTTGAGTCCAGATCAAGATGTCACTTGCAGATTCTATGACCTTGAAGTGGCTGACCTTGAGCTTGTCATTTTGAAAAATAGACAACTTAAGGTGGTTCCATGGTCTTACCAGATACCAGCCACTAAACTAATGCTTTTTCTTTAGAATATAGGTTATATATAGATAGGCCTTTCACACTCCATTACTTCTTACACATTTTTGCATCAGTTAAGTACTTGGCACTCACTTTTCAAATGTTGTAGCTGTAGAAAATCTTCAGCTAAGAGCGACAGCAAAGAGTTGCTACACCAGAAACTACTTTTTCAAAAAGCAAAATTGGCTCTAGAGATATTTTAGTGAAGACTTAGAAAGAAATTAGCGAGGAGAAAGTTTGCAAGAACCCATAAGATATGATCTAGGTATTTTTGAAGCCGAAGAATTTTGAGAAAATAAGGTTTTAAGTTGGGTGTGCTAGTCCTTACATCAGAACTAAGAAGGCAGAGAGACCACCTTTGGTCACAGTGGATGCCCACATGTAAAAACCAGGTACTTGGCTAGACACATAGAGATTTGCAGAATATTGTTGTGAATCAGTTGTCCACACGAGGCAAGCATATCTGCTGATAGGTTTACTTTTGTGAATTAAGAAAGGGTTAGGTCAAACTTCATGCTAGTAAAAGAAGATTGTCACAGAGGACCACACAGTGTATGACCACACAGAATATGTCCTTTTTAGACGACATGTCTTTAAATAGGTAAATCCTACAGTGATGGTAAGTAAGTCAGTGGCTGTAAGGGGTTGGGGGAAGAGGTCATTGTGTAATTTTCAGGACTGATGTAAATGTTTTTGGAGTAGAAAGTGGTGATGATGGCTAGACAACTTTCGAGCATAATAAAAGCCACTGAATTGTACCCATTAAAGGAATGAGACTATGGCTTGTTTATTATATCTTAGTAAAGTGTATGAAAATCAAAACCAGAAGCCACACGACTAAAGCCGAGGTGTTGGCTGGGGAATACCACTTCTAATCAGAGAAAGCGAGCGGCAAGCTTGGCTCCGAAGCCAAGCAGCTTCCAGATGGGGGCAATGTCCCAGGAGAACAAGCTTCTGGTCACACTCAGGCTCTCCTATTCCCCGAGGGATCTGGGAGCGAAGTCCCCTTTCTGGACTCAGTTTCCTTAAGCGTATGAGGGATTGGTTCTGAGACCCTCTTTCGCTCAGACCTCCAGCGGCCGCAGATCCGAATTCGTGACCCCCCCCCACCCCGTCCTTAAGTGCTACCAAAAGAAACTTTACCTGTAGGCACCGATGGCCGCCGGGGCTTTTGTAGTGCTGATCACCTTTCTGATTATGGAAGACATGGTAAGGAGCTCACAAAGGCGCTCCGCAAGACTAACACAACTCTTCTCAATTCCCTGACCAAACAACCCTAGTACTAGGGTTTTTGTCTCAGGCCCCGCCCCGGGACGTGTCGCAGGGCATGATGGGAATTGTAGTTTGCACGCGACTCCGGGACACGTGGAGGAAGCAGCAGTGTTGGCGCATGCGTCCTCAGCGTTCGCTCGGCCGCGGTGGTGGGAGCATTCCGACCCTCGGAAGCATCGGAGCATCTGGCAGGTTGGTCGTGAGGCGCTGGTGCATAACGGGGTTCCTCAGGGACAGCGTGTCGGAACGCGTGCTCGCAGTGGGGTTCGGCTCCGGCATCTTTCTTTTTCGGAGGTCCATGCTGCCCGGGCGGGCCCTCTTCCAGTCCGGAGCCTCTGGCTGCTGCGCTGGAGCTTTACGCTCGTCCTTGCAGGACCCTCCCTGCGAATGCGCTGCCCCCCTTTCCTGGTTTCCTAAAGGACCGGGGTGGGTCATGGGGGGACCCAACAGAGATGGGGTGTGTTGTCTGGCTTTTGCATCCCATGCTTCCTTTATCCGCAAGATCGTCTGAGTGACCAGTGACTGGGGTCTGGTTTCAGGAGACATCTTCGAGCTCACGACTTCCGTGCTTTCCCACTCACGATCCCGGGTGTATAAAATAGATACACGAATCAGTTACCGATAATATATAATAAAGAAGTTTATTTTAAAGCAATTCTTTAGTGCATGTGGCGTAATTTTACCACTTATTAAAGATAAAAGCGAATTTGTAACTGTGCCTTTTTTAAATAAAGACAAATCTTGGCTGTTTGAATACTGCAGGGCATAAAGCATCCAAAATGTTTTTCAGAGCTGATCTATTGTTTGATTTTATAATAGTCAGTGCTGAGATGACATTTTGCCCGAATATGTAGTACAAGCAGAACTAGGGCCAATTGTTGGAAAAGTCTATCATCCCAAAATGAATGATTTAAAAAAACAAAACCAAAAAAATCTTAAGTTACCAACTCAAGCAGCAGTTTTTGAAATTGAACACTGCAACATAACTGTTTAAAGATGTGCTAATTTGGCAAATGATGAGAATATTTTAGGAAAAGCTTAAGCCTGTTTTTATAACATTGTTTCTTAAGAGGGGTAATGTAGTATGTACAGTAAACACACTGGATTCATAACTTGCCCGGAATCTTGGTTGAGATGACTCAGGCTGCATTTGTTGATGTTTGGTGTGTAAGCATGGACTGTCAAAGCACACAAGTTCTATGTGGTGAATGGAGGCTGCAGTGAAATCACATGATACAACACAGCGGAACACTGCCAGAAACACCACAGATTTATTACACATTTGATTTTGACCTATTCTTACTAGATTTTTTTTTTTTTAAATAAACTTTATTTATTTATTTGCCTTGGTGTTTGCCTGGAACTGGAACTACAGACAGTTGTTAGCTGCCATGTGGGTGCTGGGAATTGAACCCGGGTCCTCTGGAAGAGCAGACAGTGCTCTTAACCGCTGAGCCATCTCTCCAGGCCCTAGATTTTTTTTAAATCACCCCACATTCATCTATCTACATGGGGTTGTGACCCACAATTGAAGAAGTTCTGAGGCTGTGTATAGGGGTGGGTGGACCTCTCCCCCTTCCCCCTCAGCTGGTCTCTGGGAAGGTTAATGCTGTGTCAGAAGGAATAATACTGGGTTAAATGTTTATTACCTTTATTATATGTTTTATAGTCAGACTTCATTTATGTGTGCATGTGAGCATCCAGTACTTACATTTTGATCCCCTACTTTGTTTATGATAGTTTGCTAAGTTCTGGACAGTGGGAAAGGTCAGATCTGTGACCTTCTGTCAGTATGTACTGTTAAAAAAAATCCTTTTATCCCCTATCATTTTGAGGGACTGCTTTCTTGCTCATTATTCAAGCACATTGGGAGCTTTGTCATTGCTGTGGAGCTTCATCCTGGAATAGAAGAGCTTCCTGCCTGTTTGGTTATGTCCTCTTCGCCCCATCTTCTTTTTTTTTTTTTTTTTTTTTTTTTATTTATTTATTTGCCTTGGTGTTTGCCTGGAACTGGAACTACAGACAATTGTTAGCTGCCATGTGGGTGCTGGGAATCGAACCCGGGTCCTCTGGAAGAGCAGATGGTGCTCTTAACCGCTGAGCCATCTCTCCAGCCTCGCCCCATCTTCTTGCTCTAGCCCCTCCCCAGTTCTCATTCCTGTGTTCACACAGTAGATTCCCAAACAAAAATTACAGCTGAAGTTTTCTTACTGGCTTTTCCCGATTGCACATTCTTTCCCCATGTAGTATATTTTATGTGTGCTCTCATCTCCAATTGTTTTGGGTTTTAGGAATAGTGAATGGACCTAGTAAGCCTGGATTGAATCTCAGAATGTTACGCAGCTTGGAAAATTATGTCACTAGTGGCTTGGTTACCTTCTCTTGGAGGCACAAGAATAACACTCGTCTTTGCTGTTGCCTACACAAATTATGATATTAAAGAATTGAAATGCAGACTCGGTAGCTTCTGTTCTGCGTTTTCCTACCATCTAGTATCTCACTTTTTAGACCTTTTCTCCATCAGCAAAACAGTGAATGACTGGCATGAGGTGAGGGCTTCAAGGGCCTTGCCCAGCTTTATGAATTATGCCAGTGCCTGGGTTGGTCCCTTTGATGTGAATATCCTCTAGGTTCAAAAGTCTTCATTTCAGAGTGTCATCTAGGATAGTTGTGAAAAAACACATACAGAAATGCATATTTTACTAAAATAACCTTTCAAGTCTTTTTTTAAGATTTATTTATTTTTATTTTATGTATAGTGATGTTTTGCCCTGAAGGTGGAATTACAAACAGTTGTGAGCTACCATGTGGGTGCTGGGAATTGAACCCAGCTCCTCTGGAAGAGCACTCAGTGCTCTTAACAGCTGAGCCAACTCTCTAGCCCCTCAAGGCTTTGTTACTTTGCATAGAGTTAAAAGTAACATCTCTAGTCAGCCATGTTATGAATTTTATTTCCAAAAAGAAAACAAGCATTTCAAATTGATTTGATGGTGCTGAGGTCCAGATTTGGAATGCTAAGTAAATCAGTCAGGTTCGTTTGTATTGTCATTCTTTATATATTTCATTTGAAGTCAATCATTATCTGGTGCTCTCATACATTAAGGATATAGCTAGCTAGCTAGCCTCAGCTCAGTAGTCTAAATGAAAATATCAGTAATTTATCTTCAGTTTGGAATCAAATGTTTTAGTTTTAATTTATCATGGTGCCTCTTACTTCATCTAAGAACCAAGATAAAATGTTATAAGTAATTTAATTTTAGTGATCTTATCTCACATCACTTTATGCATTGTTAGCATTTGTATGTGGTCTAATTATTTGGCAATGCAAAATATGCCAGTTGGGGTAGTTCATCAAGACACTTTTCTGTTCATTTGTTTTTTGAGACAAGGTCATGCTGTGTGAAGCCCTGTGTGGCCCAGGACTTGCTCAGGTTGGCTTCTGCCCAGCCCCCACCTCTAGACTGAGTGCTGCGTTTATAAGCATATAGAAGCATCACACCTTGCTGAGGAATACACTTTTTTATTTCTTTGGGGTGGTGATGGTGGTGTTGGTGCATGTCTTTAATTCTGGCACTTAGTAAGCAAGTGGATCTTTGTAAGTTCGAGGCTAGCTAGAGTTACAAAGAGGGATCCTGTTTCAAATCTACCTCCTCAACAACAAAAAAGTTTTTAAGAACACTGGTGACCCAGATTGATAAAGCCCAGCTTCAGTGCAGCTAATGTACACACAGAAACCAAATCCCAACCACTCTGCCTTCTGAATTTTTATCCAGTACTTAACAGCAACCATGAGGTGGGTACTCTGTTTTACAGAGAGAAGTTGAGGTTTAGGGAGACAGTCCAAGCTCATATTTTGGCAGTAAGTGGCCAAGCAGGGATTGGAACACACAAGGAAGTTAGACAAGCACTGCCACTAAATGCCATTACTTGAGTTGTAGGATTCCAGGTGTCCTTTATTCCACAGTAGAGCATGCCGTCATTGGCTTGGCATCACTGCAGTACTGCTCATTATTCCTCTGTTTTCTTTGTCTGTGGAAGAGTAGTAGGGCCTTTCTGTGCAAGGATGGAGGATGGAGAAGGGTCTGGGGCCACTGTTTCATGTATGCAAAGGTGAAGGACAGAGAGGGATCTGTACCTCTGATTTATGTATGTAAAGGATGTACTTTTTTTCTATTGAGATCAGTTTTGGATTGAATGAATCAATTCATGACTTCATTGAAATTTCTCTTTTTAGAATACCAAAATATGGCAACATTTTGGTATCATCAAATTTTGAGTTATATAAATATTTATTAAATTTACTATTTTTAACTTTATTATTTATTTGTGTAGGGGCTTGGGGGGATGCTATGTAGTTGTCTGTCAGAGGACAACTTTCAGGAGTAGGCTTTCTCTTTGCACTGAGTAGGGATTGAATGCAGGCCACCAGGTTTGTTGGAAGTGTACCTTTACCTGCAGAGCCATCTTGCTGGCTCATTTTAAAATTAAATCTTTTTGTTGTTGTTGTTGTGTTTTGAAATAGAGTCTCAGGTAGCTCAGACTTGTCTCATGCTGTGTAGTGGATGACCAGAGCCTCCAGCCTCTGCCTTCCAAATGCTGATCTGAGCAACCATGCTTGGCAGTTCATTATTCTTGAAATGAAAAGTTTTTTGCTCCCTCTGTTAAATGTATTGCTTTCTTTTCCAGAAATGTCTAATGCAAAAGAAAGAAAACATGCTAAGAAAATGAGAAACCAGCCCACTAGTGTGACTTTATCCTCTGGCTTTGTGGCTGACAGAGGTGGAAAGCGTCCTTTTGGAGCTGGGAGGCCTTCCCAATCGCAAAAGCAAGGTAAGTGTACACAAAGTTTGCACTTGCAAATGTGCCTTCTTTCTTAAAGTTCACCTGGAATCCCAGTTAACATTCATAGAGCTGTGTCAGTCATTCCTGGGTGTGTAGAGAGCTAGAGGGTGTAGTGATATGTTATATAGTTAATAAAACTTGGAATATTAAGAGATCAACTCACAGTCAGACTAGGCAGAGTTAGCTCAGGGAGTTTTAAGGATTACAGAGCCGTGGTAATTTATATACCTTTGGGAGTTTTAAATCTCTAAATATAAAGCCAAACAGCTGGGCTTCAATAGCAGTGGTAACTGAACTCACATAGCTCCAGGAGTTCTGTGAGTACAAGGCCAAACAGCTGAGCTTCTATGGCCCACACCTTTAATCCCAAAGCCAGGAGTGGTGACCTATGCCCTTAATCCCTAACTCCAGAGACAGAGATCTTTCTCTGTTTCTGTGAGTTCAGGGTTGACTACCAAATAGAGTAGCTTCCGCCTTTAATCCTAACCTAAATGAGATACTGGGCGCTGGGCAAAGATATTTAAGACAGTCTTAAAAAGCCAACAGCAATTAAAAACAAACCAAAAACAAAGCTAAAAAAACTAATAAATAACTAAATAAGATTTGACTGTGGTGTTTGCTCTCTCTGATATTTTAGCCTTTCCTCAATATCTAACTTAAGTCTCTTTAATTACAGTCAGATTTCATACAAGAGGAAGGAACTTCAGTTGTCCTAGGTGTCAGCTGCTCTCCTCTCAGCCATTGCCAGGGGGTGAAGACTCTGAAGTCCAGAGTAGTGCAGGGCTTTGACTCTCAGCTCTGGGATCACTCTATGAGTCACTTAACACTTTCCAATTTCATTCTTTTCTTGTTTCTAGACTTTAAAATTAGAACCTGGTAAGATGTTCAGTGTGGGTCAGTACTCATGGGTAATAGTAAGGTTTATTGGCAGCGCAATACAAGGCAGACAGGGAGCTTACTCCAACAGGGAGCTTTACTCCAAGCTTCTGTGATAAGGGATCTTTTATAAGCAAAAGTTATAACAAAGTTGGTTGCTTGAAGTCAGGGTGCTGGCCTGCTACTGATTGGCTTGTGCTCAGGGACTTTCTGCCCCAGGGTATCTTTGGACCCCACCTGGACCCTACCTGGTGTGGCTGGTTTTTCCCAGAATTGGGCAAGCAAGAATCTATTTCTGTCCTAGAACCGGACAGATGTCTTGGCTAATCTCCCAGAGCTGGACAGGTAGGAAGCTATTCTTCTCTCAGACTGAGGAGGCCCCCTGCTAGGTCTGTTCTTTAGGATACTTTCTTTCCCCAGGACTGGCCAGGCATGACTGTTCTCCCAGAACTGGGCAGGCCCACCCTGCCAGAAATGTGAAACTAAACTTTATTTTACCTTTTTATAAAATAACTACTAGAATGCAAAATGAGGTTTCTTGAGCTAAGTTTTCTCTCTTCAACATTCACTCAGGGTTCGCTTGTTTTTGTAAGACAGACTTGCTACTCTAGTATGATTATGCATACTTTAGAGCTGATAAGTTTAAGTTATACTTCTATGTTTCCTGAGAGACCGAGAGAAATATAGTCAATATATCACTATTTAACCAATGTGGTAATCTCAGACCCTTGTGAAATGATAGGGTGGATATGTTCACAGAACAGCATGAAGAGCAGCTTTTCAGAAAGCTTGTTTAAAGAGCAGTGAGCTTTAGGCCTAAGTCAGTGTTAGATTTAAATTCTCTCTCTCTCTCTTTCTCTCTCTCTCTTATTTTTAAATCTCTTCTTTAAGGCTTTATTTATTTATTATGTAGTTACTATTCTGCCTACACACCAGGACAGGGCATCAGATCTTATTATAGATGGTTGTGAGCCACCATGTGGTTGCTGGGAATTGAACTCAGGACCTCTGGAAGAATAGTCAGTGCTCTTAACCTCTGAGCCATCTCTCCAGCACCTGGATTTAAATTCTTTATTCTTGGTGTTTGCCTGGAACTGAAACTACAGACAGTTGTGAGCTGCCATGTGGGTGCTGGGAATCGAACCCGGGTCCTCTGGAAGAGCAGTCAGTGCTCTTAACTGCTGAGCCATCTCTCCAGCCCAGATTTAAATTCTTAAGCTCTAGGTTTAGACCTGGAAATATAGAAGACTACTACTTTGACATTGGCATACCCTTCCCAATTGTATCTCATTTAAATCTCACAGTCACAAGGGTTTCTCTGTAGCTTTGGAGCCTGTCCTGGAACTTGCCCTGTAGACCAGGCTGGCCTTGAATTTACAGACATCCACCTGCCTCTGCCTCTCCAATGCTGGAATTAAAGGCATGGACCACCACCCAACTAATGATAAACCTTTTAAAGTGTTTTAAGATTATAGTGGCTTAATTGTTAGTTTTTTGCACATGTTGCGTGAATGGAATTTCAACACCGGGAGTACCACACTAGAGTTTATTACAGCAGCAGAGATGGGGCAGAAGGGAGCAGAGAGAGAAGAAGGGGAAGGGGTGGGGACTTGTGTGAGCCCTTTCTTTAAAAAGGGCCCATGTTTGCATCGACACACCCAGGGGCATGATTGACACTGTTACATTCTAGGTGAATGCAAGCTTTAGAAATCCTTACATTAATAATTCACATTCCGGGGCTGGAGAGATGGCTCAGAGGTTAAGAGCATTGACTGCGCTTCCAAAGGTCTTGAGTTCAATTCCCCGCAACCACATGGTGACTCACAACCATCTGTAATGAGATCTGATGCCCTCTTCTGGCCTGTAGGTGTACACGCAGACATTACACTGTATACATAATAAATAAAGATAAAAATCTTAAAAAAAAGAAAATTCACATTCCAGTGGAACAAAAGGAGCCCTGTAAAATTCTCTATTGACCTGTCTCCTATTTGCAAACGTTTATACCATAGCAGTTATAGAGCTTAGATTAATAATTCATGTTACACTGGAAATCTCTGTTAGCACGTCACATCAGTGATTACTGTTGCATCTGTTAATGTGTCATACTAACATGACTACCTATTGTGCTGCCTACTCACATTGTGACCTGGGGATTGTCCTTGTGAAAGTCATCTTTCTACTCAAGATTCTTCTTTAAAAAAAAAGGTAGTGGGACCTGTGAACTAGTTCAGAGGGTCAAAGTGCTTGGTAGGTGATCCTAGAGACCTGAGTTCAGTCCTCAGAACTTATGCTTGTGCCCCTGTGTGTGTGTGTGTGTGTGTGTGTGTGTGTGTGTGTGTGTGAGAGAGAGAGAGAGTGTGAGTGTGTGTGTGTGTGTGAGAGAGAGAGTGTGAGTGTGTGTGTGTGTGTATGTGTGAGAGAGTGTGTATGTGTATGTGTGTGTGTGAGTGTGTGTATGTGTATGTGTGAGAGAGTGTGTGTGAGTGTGTGTATGTGTGAGTGTGTGTATGTGTATGTGTGAGAGAGTGTGTGTGTGAGTGTGTGTATGTGTGTGAGTGTGTATGTGTGACAGAGTGTGTGTGTGTGTGTATGTGTGACAGAGTGTGTGTATGTGTGTGTGTGTGTATGTGTGTGTGTGCCCTAAATTCAGTCCTCAGAACCTGTACTCATGCTTGAGGATAGACAAGTAAGGGTTGAGTAGGGTTAAGTGGCTACTGAATACTATCTCTGGAATGGGTGACATATTTGTTTCTGTTTTGTTTTTGAAAATGTCCTAGAGAATCATTGTGGAACCTCACAGCAATGGCAAATCAAGATGAGCCCCCACCTGCCTCCCGAGTCTGATGTGAGTGAGCAGTCTTCCTCCAAAACCATGTTTAAGAAAAAAGGAGGCTGGAAAGCTGGTCCTGAGGGCACAACTCAGGAGATCCCCAAATACATCACTGGTAGGTGTTTGTAAGGAAGTGTGAGCTCTGTTTCTAGTGTCAGCACAGAGCGGTTTTCTGCTCCCTGTCTGTTCTAACCACTGCTCACCTCTAGCCTGAACTCTGAGCGCACATTCTTACGCTGGTGTTTCCCCCTCTTCAGATTCTCCCTGAGTCGTCTCAAGTCAGTTTATAAGCTGTTCCCTATCTTCATTGCCCTCCCCATCTGAAAGGACTGCACACAGTCTTTAGCATGGATGGCATTCTGCAAATGCACAACACCGAGATTTAAAGCCTGGCCTCCGAAGTCTTGGCAGCCTCAGCTTCATCTCTGACACATCACCTGCATCCCCACTACATCCTAAACGGTGCTCCTTGAACATGATGTAGATGTGCTTTCTGATATCTCTATTCTTTTAGATGAATTTGCTTGTTTCTCTAGCATCCAGTTCACAGGAAGAGAGATAGAAAGAGAGAAGCTTGAGACTGATTCTTTTTTTCAGTGAAGAAAATCAATAATAATTATTACAAGTTTTGAAAAGCCAGAAAATGATAAAGGAAAACTCCCTTGAAGCTAAACTGTTACAAAGTTTTTCCCCTTTGTCTTTCATTTGTGGATGTTGTGATTAACGGCTGGCTCAGTGCTTAAGAGCACTGGCTGCTCTTCTAGAGGTTCTGAGTTCAATTTCCAGCAACCACATGGTGACTCACAACTATCTATGGTGAGATTTTCTGACATAAAGTCAATAACACACTCATATACATGACTATGTAGTGTTTACAATCTGTTCATCAAAATTCCTAAAGTTGGTTAATCTTTTTTTGTTGACTATAATATCTAGTTTCTAGAAACTTCCTAACTAGAAAATGGATTTTTTTTTAGAAATCTTGGAAAAGTGTCAACATTGAAGAATCATCTCTAGGGACTAGAACACAGAAATGACCAGTATTGGCACTTACCTCATGGAGTCATAGTGCCAGTTGTAAGCTCTTGTTTCAGATCTGGCTGCCGCTGAAACTTAGCAGAGAGACGATTAATGACCCTGCCATTTCCTTCCACAGCTTCTACTTTCGCCCAAGCACGAGCTGCTGAAATCGGTGCTATGTTAAAAGCTGTGGCCCAGAAGTCATCTAATTCACTGGTTTTCCAGACTCTTCCACGGCACATGCGCCGAAGAGCCATGAGCCACAATGTCAAACGCCTTCCTAGGCAGTTACAGGAGATTGCCCAGAAAGAGGTAAGAGGTTCACGTAGTGTTGGGTTGAGGTTAATAGTTTCTGCTAATTAGCAAGTATTGACCTGGAAGAATTTTAAGGAAATCAGCACACTTACTGTGACATTCTTTTTTTCTTTGCTTGGATATTTTTAGTTTGATCATTATCTAGCCCTGTCCACCTTCTTTAGCTATTGAAGCAGATAGTTAGATACTATAACCCTTTAGTCCCATTGATCAGGAAGCAGAGGCAGGCAGATCTCTGAGTTTGAAACCAGCTTGTTCTGCGTAGTGATTTTCCAGACCAGCCAGGACAATATAGCCACCTCAAAACAAGGATTTAAAATACAGCATTTGGAACCCCTCTGTCAGTCCTTTCTTTTCTTTTTTTTTCCCTTGAGACAGGCTGGTACTAAACTTGATCTGAACTTGATATGTAGGTAAGGATGACCTTAGCTCTTGATCTTCCTGCTTTTCTGTTCTTTGTGTTGGGATCACAGGACTATACTGAGTGAAACATCCTCTTCTTAATAGTGTGGGGTTAGTTAATGAGTTTGAATTTGTGGGCCGATGGCTCACCTGGTAAAGGCTCTTCCTGCCAAGACTGACAGTCTGAGAGGATGTCCTCTGATTGCTACATGTGAGCCATAGTCATGCCATGCTTATATGAACACACACTAAAATTTAAAAATAATTTTGATTCTCTTACCAGATACTTATTTTGGGTCCTGTATTTTTAAAGTATGGCTAGCTCAGAGTTGGAAAGTTAAAAAAGTAATGTCAGTGCTTAGCATTGCTATTTGGATTTTTTTGGAGTTGAAAGCCTGAATTTGGTTTTAATTTTTATACAAATCTAATTATGTTTGGGCTTTCATCTAAAATTGGCTAAGCTGCTCATATCTTTACTATACACATCATGATGTACTTATCAAATGCCTGCTATGTGTTGATACTACACTGGGAGTGGGTTGGAATTCAGCAAGCTGAGGTCCTTATCTTTCAAGGAGTTTACAGACTATAAAGAATTGGTTTTCAGAGCACTCAAGTTGAAAACTAGCTAAGAATTTTCTACTTTCTAGACTGAATGTGAGGTCTGTTTGTAGCATGTAGTATGCCTAAATGCAATGAACAGATTGGTGTTCCCATTTCCGTATTTCTGCTACTGTTTGATTTATCTTGCTATCTAATAGCCACATGAAGCTTTAGGTCACTGTGTTGAACATTTTTTTTTTTTTACATTGTTTACTTTGTTCTGTATGTTTGAATGTTTTCCTGTATGTATGTGCATTATGTACATGCCTCGTGCCCAGGCAATTAGAAAAGAACACTTGAAGTTAATGGGTATTTGTGAACCTCCATGAGGGTGCTGGGAATTGAACCTGGGTCTTTTGCAAGAATAACATGTGCAGTAAACCACTGAGCCATCTCTCCAGTCCTGTGTGTTGAAATTTTACAAGTATTGTATCTTCATAAAGGATGAGGCTTGCTTATTAGTGGGTGTTAGAACTTTGCTTCCCTTTTCTAGCTCTTCTGCCTCTGAACCCTTCACTTTCCATTGTGTCTCCCTCTGATCAGTGTGGAGAAGACTCCAAGCTAACCAGTTAAACAAAGTGGCCTGTCAAGATGGGGAGGAGAGCCCATCTATTCATAGTTACTCACTTAAATTCCTAATGTTCAACCGTGCTCTGAAGTGCTTCCTAACTTGGGTTAGCATTTCTTCTTTCAACTGTAGGCAGAGAAAGCTGCTCATCAGAAAAAAGAACATTCAAAAAACAAATGCCACAAAGCCCGAAGATGTCACAAAGACCGGACAGTGGAATTTAATTATCGACAAAGGAAGAACATATGGTTAGAGACACACATCTGGCATGCCAAGCGCTTTCACATGGTGAAGAGGTGGGGCTACTGCCTGGGGGAGAGGCCCACGTCCAAGAGCCACCGGGCCTGCTATCGAGCCATGACCAGTCTCTGCCTCCTGCAGGTTAGCGTGGCCGCTGCCTAGAGCCATCCCAGTCCCTACTTTTAGAATTCTTCATGGTGGGATAATGTCCTTTCTGTGAAGCTGCACATCTTAACCAGTGGAGCCTGGGACACCCCTAGACGCTGGAGGGCAGACTGAGACTCATCTGTTAAATTATTAGTCAGATGTATGGCTGTAAGGGTTGTGTCATTCTTTTTTTTTTTAAATATCTATCTATTTATTTATTTTATGTGAATTGGTGTTTTGCCTGCATGTATAACTGTGTGAGGGTGTCAGATCTTGGAATTACAGACAGTTGTTAGCTGCCATGTGGATGCTGGGAATAGAACTCAGGTCCTCTGGAAGAATAGTCAGTGCTCCTAACCACTGAGCCATCTCTCCAGCTCCCCCCCCATTCTTTTTTTTTGGAGACAGTGTCTCACACTGGTCACTTGTAGACTAGGGCAGCCTGTATCCAGCCTGTTTTCAGTGCTTTACATGTGTTCATTCAATCCCTACAACAACAGGATGAGGTTTTGTTTATAGATGAGGAGACTAAGTTACAGAGATTTGGGTAACTCACTTGTTATAGCTACCGAGCTTGGAGTTATCTGACTTTAGACCATTTTTCTCTATTGTACAAATCGGTGGGGGGGACCTGTCTTGGTGTGCTGGTGCCCTCTCCTGTAATGCCAGGAACAGTACGACTGACTGTGAGGTTGTAGAGAAAACTATAGCTGTTGCCACAGTACCCAGGCCTGCCTCTCTTCATCTTACCTACATTATTAATAAGATTATATTCTCAGGTTTTCTTGTGCATTGCTTAGACTGCCATAGTCAGAATAAAGCATGGGAGGGAGACGGACAAATGAGTTGTGTCTGTCAGAATTCAGCACTGTGCTGTATAACTCACGTACTGCCCTGACTAGCCAAAGTCAGCAGCTTCAGCATGATTTTGTGGAACTCTGGCTTCTTACCTTATGTAGATCTGAGGAATGAATAATTCTTTATTTAGAAGCTGCAGTTTTTATAGCCCATTTTGAACTTGCCTAGGAGAGTGAGATAAAACACAAATATTCTTGCTAAAATGTAGGAGCCTGTATATTATAAATTAAATGGAGGCTTATTTTGACTTTTTACCCGATTGGCTTAAGAATATCGGCTAATAGTAATAGGCAGGCAGTAGATTTTGAGTGGTTGAAAATCTGGCTTTGGGTAATTTGTTTTGTGTCTTAGAACAGGTTTTCTTTTTGCCAGCAGTATTAGATTAGATCCCCTGGAGCTGGAATTATGCAGCTGTGAATCACCGAGAGTGGGTGCTGGGACTTAAACTTGGGTCCCTGCAGGAGCAGTATATGGTCTTAGCCTTCTCCCCTGTGTCCTTCACCGGGTTTTGATGAGCCTTGGCTTCCTAGCATTTATTTTTTTTAAAGGCATGTAACAGATCATAGCATATTTAATTATGTTTTTTATTTGTTCAGGACTTATCCTATTACTGTTGTTTGGAGTTGAAAGGCAAAGAGGAAGAAATACTGAAGGCGCTTTCTCAGATGTGTAGCATAGACACAGGTAATCTTTTCTAAAGTCAGGTTTTGCTTTACTCTTCATGTATTTATAACTTAGTGGAATGAATGTCTACTATAAGCATTTGACAGTTTTAATATGAAAATGTGTGGGACATTCTTACTCCCATTGAATATGTTACTCTGAGAAAGGTTGACTTGTTATTTAAATCTTTAATAACATTCTTATGTTATTATGTAAAGTGAAGTGGAGTAAACTTAGATAGAAACTACTTGAAACTCACTAAATCATTCATTTAAAAAAAATTTTTGAGAACTTTCTCTGTGTTGGGTTTACTTTTAAAGTATGGCTTGAAAAAAAAAGAACTAAAGTATTTTCTCTCATGGAGACAGATGATGGTTAAAATTTGACTCTCAGTAAATAATGATGTGTGGGTGCACTTGAAGTCACAGTAATTTGTTTACGTTTGTTCCAGGGCTGACTTTTGCTGCAGTCCACTGCTTGTCTGGGAAGCGCCAAGGTAGTCTCATTCTTTACCAGGCCAATAAATATCCCAGAGAAATGCTTGGGCCTGTTTCATTTATTTGGAAGTCTAAGAAGACCCCAGGGGATCCATCAGAGGACAGACAGCTGTGGGTCTGGCTTCATCCAACTCTTAAACTGGTACATCATTCTGTGCATTCTATCATTCAGTTATATAGTGTGTAGGGGGGACACTGGAGGTCAGAGGACAACCTGTGAAGTCTACTCTTTCCTTCTAACACACGAGGGCCAGGGATCAAATTCATGTCATCACACTTGGTGGCAATCCCATCTACCTGCCAAGAGCCACCTTACCTGCTTACTGTTACATTCTTAATTATCACTGGAAGACAATATTTTAGAAATTTCAGTGGTATAAAAGTTTGACAGTTTGGTAGGACCCTTTGTTTTTTTTAGTGGATCAATTAAAATTTTGTTTCCTTCCATTCTTTGTTTTGTTTTGTTTATGTGGGGTCTGTCTAGCCTTGGCTGGCCTGGATTTGCTATACACACCAAACTGGCCTCAAACTCCCAGTGATGCACCTGCTCTGTGTTCCAAGTGCTGGGATTAAGGCTGTGTGCCACCATGCCTGACTGATACTTCTTGATTTAAAAAAATTCTTTTTTTATCCAAAACTGTTGAATAAAAATTGGATACATTTATCTTGAACATGATGATTTCATAAATATATACACATTATATAATGATTACTATAATGAACACACCCATTTTCATTAATTTGTAACAATGCATTCAACTTAAAAATATTTATTAAGGAGGTATTTATTTCTGTTTTATGTGTGTAGTGTTTTGCTTGAGTGTGTATCTGTGCACCATGTATATCTGTACCCATGCAGGCCAGAAGAGGCTAATCTCTGGAACTGCAATAGCAGACGGGTGTTATCCCCTGAGTAGGTGCTGAGAATTAAACCTGGGTCCTCTGCAAGAGCGGCTGGTGGTCTTAACCACTGAGAGATACCTCTCCAGTTCTCGTCAGTGTTAAATTTCGAGGCTTTAAAGTCAGTGTTTAACTACTTCTGTAGGCTGTCCTGGAGGAAATGAAATCAGTGTGTCAGTGTTCAGAACCCGTCAGCCCAAGTGTCGGGGTTCCTGACCCACTCCTGACACCAGCCCAAGAAGAAAGTCAGCCTGAACCTGATGATGACAAAATTGGCAAGAAAAGAAAACGGAAAGATGGTGAAGAAAGTGCCGAGCGAGCTAAGAAAACTGTTGGTGATGGGACTAGAGACCCTCGTCAGCCACGCTCGTGGGTCTCTCCCACTACAGGGATTGTCATCAGGTAGGGGCTGTGTTCATGATGAGACCCCTGGTATTCTTAGGGAAGACCTCACTAGGCTGCTCTGAACTCAGATCTGCCTCCCAGTGCTGGGAGTAAAGGCATATCATGCCTGTGTGCTGCAATGTCTGCAATGGTTTGTTCCAAACATGTGTGATGGAAGTTCCTGTTTAATGGTCTTTTTTCAGTGATTTGACAATGGAGATGAACAGGTTCCGGTTGATCGGTCCTCTTTCCCACTGCATCCTGACCTCGGCGCTCAGGGCTGCTCCTCTGCACACAGTGAGTAAATGTGACTGTCATGCTAGTCCAGGCAGATTTGCAAAACCTGACACAATCTGATGACCCATTGGGTTGTCCCTTAAAAGTCTGTTTTCTAACTTTTTTTTTTTTTAATTTTTTTACTTCTAGAAGATGAAATCTCAGTGGGTGAGATAAGTCAATTGAAATTTTGGTTTTTGGGGACAGGGTTTCTCTGTGTTACAGCCTTAGTTGTCCTGGAATTCACTTTGTAGATCATGGTGGCCTCAAACTCACAGAGATCTGCCTGCCTCTGCCTCTGCCTCCCAAGTGCTGGGATTAAAGGTGTGTACCACCATGCCTGGCTAGCCAACTGAATTTAATTTATAGACTATTCTTGCTTTTGCGGGTCTTGTGGAAGGTAATGTCTCCTCCATAGATGGCAATAGAATGCCTCTAAAAGTCTCTGAAATTGTATGTCAGGTTGTCATCATCTCCTCCTCCTCTTCCCCTTCAGTTTTGTTTTCTTTTAGTTTGGCTTAGGACAGATTTTCTGGAAAGTTAAGCATACGTACTCAGTTTGGATCAGAAGCAGGGATGATGTTCCCTTGTGGTCTCAAGATTGGTAGCTACCAGTCACATGACACTACTGAACACTTAACGTGACTGAATGGCTGAGATATTAGATTTATACCTTTATTTAATTTCAGCTAACTAAAGAATAAGTCAGGTGGTTCTTTGTGACTTTGGCTGACTTTGTAGACAGTGCTGGTCTAGAGCATGAGATGTGCTGGGAGTCTCTTTTAGGTTCAGATCTTGTTATTTTCCATCTGGATCACTTGAGTTAGCACTCGAACCTCTCAGATTTGATGTGGGCAAGTATGGTGATTAAGCTGGACAAAATGTGAGCTTCCAGAAGGAGGCTTTAAGCCAGGAAAATCCTCTTTCTGTCCAGTTTCCCTTCATCCCAGCCTCCACTGCTGTCCTGGCTTGGAGTCCTGGAGAGGACTTTTCTGGATGGACAGTGATCTTTTACCATTTTATTCATTTTTGTTATTTTGTTGTGTTGCTTTTTGTAGGTGGGATTCCACCTTATGCATGCTAGACAAGCAGTGCTGTACCTAGCTATAGAGCTGTATTCCAAGCCCAGTTTATTTATTACTTGTTAAGAAATTCTCAAGAAGATTCTCATTTTATTTAAGTTAAACAGATCCTGTAGTGTGGGCTGTGTCATCCTGGATTTCAATCTCCCCTCGCCCTTTGGCCATGCTGGCCTTTTGTGTTCTAGAATGTGTCCCTTCCAGTTTTCTTGACTCACCCCTGTGTTCTTCCTACCCGTTGAACATTCTGCTCTGCTACTCTTGTTGGGCTAAAGTTTCCTCATTCTTCAGGTTCCGGCCTGTCTCCTCCAATCTGCATGTCCTCTGGATTGTTCCTTTGCCCTCCGGTTAACGTACCCCTGTTGTTCTGTAGCATCTTGCACATTTCCTCAGCTTCCTAGTATAGTCCTGTTCTTCTGTTTATAGAACATCTGTGTCTCTCATTGGCACTGTGATTCATGATGGTAGGCAGGCCTGAGCCTGCCCTCTACCTTGTCCTCAGTGCTTAGCATAGTGCCTAGCATACAGAGAAGGTCTTGCATAACTTATGGAGTAAAGATTTGAATTCAGGTTTGGTCCGAAAGCCTGTACTTCAAACCACTTAGCTCTGCTCCCTGTGCTCTATGAGGTGAGTGGCATCTGCCTTACACGTTGCCACTTTAGGGCCCAGAGGAGTCTTTCAGCACAAATCATGGCTCTTGGTTGCATGTCTGTGCTGTATCTAGTACTTGAAATACTTTGGAAACTGTGCTAAATCCCAGTCTTGCCAAGATGTTAGCAAAGTGTTTGTGAATCTTACCTAGTGTTGTTAAGAACAGTGCAGTGTTTTGCTTGAGGTTTCTCACTGGGTTGGTGAGAAAGGAACATTTTATTGCTTAAATTAGAGGTGAAGGTGAGATTGGGAGAGGACCAGGGCCTCTGTTGGAAGTGTACATGGAAGAGTGTGGCAATGCTTAAACAAACAGTGTCTCTGAGAACCATAGCTGCATTAGCCTGTGCGTGAATTCTCTAATTAGTGTTTCATCTGGTAGTAGTTGCATCTTCTCAGATGCTCCCTGTGAAATAATTTTTCTCCTGCCCAGAAACAAAGGGAGTGGAGCCAGCTGTGTTACAGCCGTGTTACGGAGTAGCGATCATTAGGCCTGGCTCCTCATCCTCCTGCTGAGGAGGAGTTCTTGTTTCTCAGGGGGAAGAGGATGCAGAAGAGACAGCCCATCACTGGTGGAGCAGCACTTGCAGGAGCTCTGATGCAGCTCTCCTTCATCAAAGACAAGAAGCGGTGTTTCAGTTGTTGGGAGGTAAAGAGGGACTATCTGTGTGCTGGGGGCGGGGCAGTGGAAGGAGAGCAGTTTGTAGTTGGCCCCTAATGAGCAGGTCTTTACCTTTATTTGCTGTGATATAACTAGAGAAGCCCAGGGTCCAAGATTAAAGCATTGTGCTCATGTTAATGAAATAAGAAGGTTCTTTGCATTTTAAATAACTAGCTTTCTGAATTTAAAAATAAGTGACCAAACAGATGCTAACCTAATGCCTGTATATACTGTCCCTTGTGTGCTTATAGCTGATAGAGAAACATATGTGTTCATGTTGTAAGATAGTAATTTTCATATTTTTTAAATTTTATTTTGCCGGATACTGTATTTTTAAAGTGTTAATTTATTTTCAGAGCACATTAGTCAGGGAAAAATGATTCATATTTTAAAATAATTATCCAAAGAAAATAGTTTCATTGGAAAAATATGAAAGATTTTAGAATTCAAACAAGATTGTATTAATATGCATTGTGACTTTTTTACTTTAAAACATCTTATTACATTTCTGCATGTAGAGGTCAGAGGACAGTGTGTGGGAGTCAATTCTCTCCTTGTACTTGCAGGGATTAGACCCAGACTTGGCAGCAAGTGCCTTCCTCACTGAGCCCTATTGCCGGCCCTGTGGGAGCCTTTCTGTGAGCTTGTTTTTTATGCATTCCTTCTATTCTGTTTTGTTGAAGGGATATCATCACCAGCAGAAATTCCTGCAGGTACTATTCTGGGATTGACAGTTAGGGATCCGAGAATAAACTTGCCCCCACAACGGTCCAGAGCTTTGCCCAAACTGGAAAGATACCAAGGTAGGTGCTTACCGTGTTCCGGTGGAGCTGTCAAGGCCATGGCTCAGGAGTGTGTTAGAGAGAGAAGTGTGCCGCACAGCCAGCTGCTTAAGTTTGATGATGTCGTCTGTTTTTAGTATCTAAAGTGTGTTGTGTTTCTCTTTATTCTCTCTAATTCCTGGAGCTTTAAGGTTTAGATGTGAGGAAGGGATGTGCACCGGCAGCTGGTCTTGTGCTCTCTGGAAGCCTCTGTCTGACCATACAGATGATCCAGGTTCGAATCCTGGCAAGGCCATCCCAGGTGCTGAAGTATCAGACACATGGTTTTGACTGAGTAGAGGGGCCCAAGAGAGCTACTTGGCTGGGAAGGTGGGTTGGGGCTGTTCAAAGATTTAAACTGGTCTGGGATTTGCTGAGGTTGTGATGATGTCACATTGGATTCACTGTCATTTAAACACCATTAATTAGGAGAGTAATTTAAGCTTGCTCATGAACTTTGAGAGAAAACCATTTAAGTGTATGTCATGACAGCCTCACAGTTTTGTATTTAACCTCTCTACATGTGGTTAGCTATCGTACGAGGGTCCAGCAAAGGCCCTGTCTGAGCTCCACATAAAAAGTGCTGAGAGGATTGGAAGACATATAGGTAAGTTAGTCATGGAGCCTAAGACTTCATTGCTGCTGCTGTCTCGTGGAAGCTGGAGTGTCTCCTGAGAATTATGTCCAGGGCTGTTATCACTTCAAAGCCACACGGGTGAACTCTGTCCCTCTGAAGACCTCATGTTTGTTATTTAACATGTACCTGTTAAAGGAAGATTAAAGTCTGTTGTGAACAATTCGATGTTTGCTGTAAAATTCACTGTTATGTTAGACGTTGCTGTGGGTTTCATTACAGTCTGTTTTTGTTGCTATTATTTTGGTTTTTGAGACAGAGTCTCACTGGGTCCTTCTGGCAGGTCTAGAACTCCCTATGTAAAGCAGATTGACCTTGTCTGTCTATCTCTATATTTTGAGTGCTGAGATCGTTAGAACCTGTTTTAAATACTGTAATTTCTTTGAAGATATATTTTATTTGGTGTTGAACTACATAAAGAAGTATACTTTTGGGCTGGGAATGTGGCCCAGTAGAATGCTTGCCTAGTATGTGAGTGGCCCTAGTTTAATCCCTAATTGTTTTGAGATAAGAGCTTGCTATGTAGCTATGACTGACCTGGAAGTTGTTATACAACCCAGGCTGGCCTTGAATCATGTTAGTATGCCTGCCTCAGCATCCCGAGTGCTTGCATTGTAGGCAAGAGCCAAAATGCCTGGCAAGGAGTACACTTCTCACATGAATTAGTGTTACACCAGTATTTTTAATATCTCATCTAGGAAGATAAGTCAAAACAAAGGGTAGATAGAGATTTACTTTGATGGGCTGGGTCAATTAAAAGATCAGTTTTTTTTTTTTTTTTTGAAATCTCAATATCAGGCCAATTTAACCCAATCCCTTGACCTAGTCTGTATCTTTGCCTGTTTAGATTTGAACAAACAACAGTAGCAAAATCAGTTCAATGCTGGTAGCCTGGAAAGAAGAGTTTGCCTGCTTTGGGTAACAAGCTCCTTATTTTCTTGTATAAACTGAATCTTAGGCAGCTTTTAAAAGAAAAGGTTCTTAGGAGTCTGACTGTATTCTCATTCTTTGAAGAGGTTTGTTTGAGCATTTACCTCCTAAGAGTTAATTATTAATGTTTTTTTGTAACACTTTTCAACTCATTAACAGAGCAGGTTACTGTGTAAGTACCTGATCTTTGAGGTGAGATTTCGAAATACCCATCAGGCTGGAGGTGTAGTTGGCTGATGGATCTCTTGCCTGATGTCTCATGGCCTTGGGTCCAATCCCAGCACTGGGAAAATGGAATGAATCCCCAAACCACATTTGTATAGTATGTGGTTCTACTTTATTTGCTGTCTTTAGCAGTTGCTGATGTGCTTTGATAAGTTTTGAACCGGTCCTTTCCAGAAAAGAGCTTGTTTTAACTTTGGCTTTGGAAGCAGGCAGTGTGGCTCAGTGGCAGTGGATATGATAAGGATATGGCTTTAAGGGTATTCTGGCTTCTCTGCACTCACTGGATAGCAGCAAACAAACCAAAACAAAAAGAGAAGAGAGAAAATACTAACCTGCATTGTATGTGTAGGCTCAGTTAAAAATTTCTCTTGAAATACTCTTTGGCTTTATGTCCTGGTCGTGCCACCAAAGCCATGAAGGAATCTGGTTGCCTTAAGGATGGCAGGTGGGCGTCATCTGTTCCTTTCCCCGTGCTCATGGGAAGAATAGGCTAGACGCTGCAGCTAGAAGCTGACTGTCCTAACAGTGAGTAGCAGGCTTTAGCTTGCTTCTCCACGAGCCCCCCTGTTTTCACTGTGTTTTGCCTTTTCCAGATGTCATGTGCTGGACTCATACCTTGGGTGGCCTTGCACAAAATTCCTCCTGTCTTCATGTGACTTTGTAGCGCATTCCTTTTAGTCCATTATCTACAATATTTGAACATGAGCTGGTGCTTTCCAGTGCCTTTGTTTCCTGAGAATTCTCTGTCTCGTCTACAGCTTAGTCTGAATACCTCAGTCAGTTCTGCCTATTGGATCTGTGGTGAGCTTCATAGGGCAGCATTCTGGGTGAGCCAGGACTGCTGGGAATGGCCTTCCCTGGCACTCAGTGCTGCTCACTCAGTCTTCATGAGGAAGAGCAGTTTATAGAGGCTAGTGCAGCTGTTGCAGCTTTCTTCTCAGGTCTGTTCTTCAATTTAATCCTCTCCAACTTTGTTCTCCCCTGAAATCTGTCATGCCATTACCTAGTCACTTCCAGCTTACAGTCAGCAGATCCTACAGGTATGTGCTTTTGAGTGAGTTTCTGTGTTGGTATTTTGGAACAATAGCGCCCCCCCCATTGTTTTTTAATTCTTCAGTTTAGCAAAATTAGATTTGAAGGATTTTTTTTTGTGTCATATTTAAGTGACTGCGTGCAGAAGTGTCTTGTGTCAATGTCAATGTGCTACACTGGAAACCCTCCTTTCTGCTCAGGAAACAACCCAGTTCACAAACACTGCCCACCTTAAAGCATCGAGGAAGTGTGTTTTTCAGATAGGAATGAGTAAGTAGCTCAGTAAGTTACTTAGAGCTGAGGGAAAGGGCCTCGGAAGGTGTCCTCTGGAATTCAAGGGTCACTCACAATTACTAGTGTTATAACTATGTGTCTGCACAAAAGTAACTAGCAAAGGAGTGTTTATTAGCTTTGTCATTTCATGGACTAGGAAACCAGTTTTTGTCTTCTAGTTGAGTGAAATACCTTCCTGGCACACACTGGAGTTTGCTGGAATGAAAGTGTGGTGTGAACGCTGTTTCTTTTCCCTCTTAGACAATGAGCAACTCAGACAGCTGCTTCTGGAGGGTGTGCCTGAGGAGTGTGCGCACAGCTTTATCTGGAACCGTGACATCTGCAGGAGTGTCACAGAGAATAAACTCTCTGATCAGGTAACTAATGTGCCAGATGACGTGAGACTCGCTGTTCTAGACCCTGCACAATGACTTCATGTTTTACAGAGGTCCGTGTACTTATTTATATATTCTTCTGTGCCCTGTCCCGTCCTGCCCCCAGGGTTTCCTTGTGTAGCCCTGACTGACCTGGAACTCACTCTGTAGACAGAGATCCACCTGCCTCTGCCTCTGAACTGCTAGGATTAAAGGTGCCCACCCAGCTTTGATTCTTTACTGTGAGAACTTTGAATTTGTTTTAAAGAATGTTTTCTAGAAAGAAAAAAAATTCCTAAAGTGAAAAACCCCATGGCTTAAATATATTCTCTTTGATCTTATTCCCCTTAAATATTCTGTCTTTAAGTTCACAATGATTAGACTCCCACCGGAGCCAGACATGGTGTTAGATGCTGATAGATGGCGAGAGTATTAGGAAGCCTGAGGCTGGCTGCCTGTGTAAAGGAGCTGATTTTTGAACTTACTCTCAGATGGAAGCTAGACTTCTTGGAGGCAGGACCAAGGCTGCAGTGGGGAAGGACTGTCAGGAAATAAGAATAACATGTATGCTGGCCCCGGCCTGAACCTGTTCATAATCTCCAGGTGGGACAGGGGCTGGGAGTTAGTGGTGGGTCAAGGGAGGATGCTGCAGGGATGTACAGGCTGGAGTGTAGAGGACCTCAAGGCATCTTAAAGATTTAGACCAACCGTATGATTTCTACTGAAGATTTTAATACTAGTTAGGACATGACTGGATTTCACTGCAGCAGTGTGTGGGGGGTTTAGACTGAGGTTGTGTATGGGAGAGAGGCAGAGAGAGGACTATGGGTCACATAGCTTTAAAAGCAACACATACATTTAAAATAACACCATGGAAAGAAAGAAAGAAATACACCACATACGACATGGTTGGGGCCTGAATTGTATAGTAGCTGCAGTAAAGGGGTTAGGGTTCAGAACATATTTCCAGAGAATAAAATTGATAAGACTTGGGGATTTCTGGAAGATCAAAAGGGTGTCTGTATATTAGCTCCTAACAGTCTAGTTTGGCTCTGGGGTGTCAGCTAAAGAGAGTCATGCTGACTTGTTCACTGCTGTTCCCAGGTTCTAGGAAAGCACTTAGCTTAGCATGTAAGAGGTACTCAGTAAATATTTGACTGGATCAATAATGAGCTCTGGGATTCCTGGTATCATTCAGTTAGATGGGGATTTGGAAGAGAACCATGGGAAAGGTGAGGCATTTGAGAGGCAGTGCACTTCTTAAGAGACAGGTCTGAAATTCCTAGTGGGAAGCTTGGGGCGGAAGGGACAATACATTTACAGGGGGTAATAGAAGAGGCCCAGCAAAAGTCAAAGAGCTCATGCTTGAGTGTTGGTGAGGTTGCAGTTATACCAAAATGTGGAGGAGTTTCAGGTACCAGTCAGCTAGGGAACAAAACGTCTGCACATCTTTGAACTCAGCACACATGCCTTTCCCCCTCCCTGAGCATCTTTTTTACAGCTTCTAATGAAATCTGAAAGGATGTTCAACACTTCTTACATTGCATTTGTACACAAATTTATAGCACCTTCTTGTTTAATAATTTAAACCTGCTAAGAAATCTTCTCAAGCACAGCATTTTCTCCCAATTGCTCATCTTTGAGAAGTTGTCATTAATTTTTGTACTATTTTACTTAATGGTAACACATCATAATCAAAATAAAAGGATAGAGTATCAAAATGTAGAATTAATTTTGATATGAGATTAGCAGAATTAGCATATGTAAATTAACTTAAGTCTTATGGTATACCCCAGCCCAGAGAGCAAGTAATTTGGCATTTTCCTAACAAAGCCTGCATGTAAAAGAAAATCTTTATAGAAAGGATTTTTTTACTTATCCTGGCTCGTGTTTGCTTATTCAGAGTCTTTTCCTTTTAAAAGAATTTTATCTTTTAAATTTGCTCCTATGGTGGTCTAGAAGGTCTAGTAAGGTCTAGAAGAAAGATCTAGAAGACAGTGGCTGTTTGTATTGACTTGTTTTCTCTGCCTTAGGATTTAAACCGGAGGAGAAGCGAATTGCTGGTACCAGGGTCACAGCTTGTTTTAGGGCCTCTTGAATCCAAGATACCTATACTTTTGATCCAACAGCCAGGAAAAGTAGCTGGCGAAGACCGACTAGGCTGGGGAAGTGGCTGGGATATCCTCCTTCCCAAGGGTTGGGGCATGGCCTTTTGGATTCCGTTTGTAAGTTGCCTTTTGAATTCAGCTAATAGTTACAATATTTAAGACAGTGATTAACATCTCAACTGTACAGCTAATCTTTGATATTTCCATACATGTTTGCTTTATGTGCTGATCATCTACCTGTCTACTCTTTTCCCACATACTCTGTCCAGGCACCTTCCCACACTTTAGTAGTAAACAGTATTAAGTTTTTGAAGTAGAATGATTCTTTTTTTAAATAGTAGTCACAATAGTTGGGTGGTGGTTAGTACGCACTGTTAGTCCCATCAGAGGTGGGCAGATCTCTGAGTTCAAGGCCAGCCTGGTCTTCAGAGTGAGTTCCGGGATAGTCAGGGTGGTTACAGAGAGAAACTGTCCTAACAGGAGAAAAGAAAATGTTAACTATAATGTTGCATTTTCTTGAATAAATTTGTGAGCTCAGCTTTTACAGAAGTATAAGCATACTGTTGTGATTTGTAAATGCTAGCTATAAGCATATATTGCTTCTGTTTCTTAACTGTAGTCAACATTTTTCTGTATTGTGTGTATTTTCTAGTTAGTTTAAGCATTACTTTGCTAGAGATGGTAAGAGGGATGCCACTGTCAGACTGCTAGGTTCATGAAGGTAGTTAATTTTTGACAATTAGACCTAGTGCAAGGAGCATTCTGTTAATTTTTTTTTTAGGTTATTTCACTTATTTTTAATTAGGAAATTTTTTTTTGTTTTTCTGTTTTCTTCAGTACTGAAGGTCTTAGGCAGGCTAGGAAGCACTCTATCACTTAGCTACATCCCCAGACAATTAGGCATTATTTCATTCACATAGAAAAGATGTACTGAGGGCCTCTGCATCCTTTGCCTGCCATCCCACTTAGGAAGCTAAGCATACAGATTTCACTGGCAATGCTTCAGCCTCACACCAGCCTCACCTCTCCTCAAGTCACACCTTAGGATTTCAGTTTCCTTCATGTATATCCTCATACCTTTATCAAATGCTTGTATTTCTGTAAAAGTACATGTTTTTAATTTATATGCTTTATTGTACATGTGCTTCTGCAACCTGTTGTATTTACTGGGTATTGAGGATTTTTCCATGTTGACTGAAGTCCCATTCATTCATTTATACTACTGTATGGTGTTTGGTTATAGGATTATCCTAACATGTATTTACCAGTTGTCTTTTGATGGGCTTTTAGGTTATTTCTCATTTTGCCTACACAGATAGTTAAACAATTTCACCTCAGGTTAGTAAACTTGACAGGACCTCTTGACATTTTTTTTTAGATCTACCGAGGTGCAAGAGTTGGAGGGTTAAAAGAGGCTACAATGCATTCTCAGTATAAAAGGTTACCTAACATCCCAGGTGATTTCCCAGACTGCCTTGCTGGGGTTCTGTTTGCTGAAGATCAAGCTAAGGATCGTCTAGAACGCTACAGAAGGTAAGGAAGGAACTACTCTTCTAGTGTCTCCAGGGACTGGAGTGCCTGCTTGAATTGCCCAATGGCTTGGGGATCACAGCAATAACCCTATGTGCGGTGTAATCTTTCCCTTGGGTTTTCTCTCACCAAGAGGTGGCTAAGAAGATAATGCTTTAGCCAGGAGCTCCTCTTTTGGCTTTTTGAGGCTCATCTGGTACAGCCCTTTTCTTGACTAATTTCTGATTTGAATGCTGGACATCTGAACTGCATACATGCATGTCAGATCTTGCTAATAGATCTTACCACCACCTCCATCTCTACTCTTGTAGAAATTGTGCTTTTTTTTTTTTTTTTTTAAACTTTATTTATTTATTTATTTGCCTTGGTGTTTTGCCTGGAACTGGAACTACAGACAGTTGTTAGCTGCCATGTGGGTGCTGGGAATCGAACCCCAATCATCTGGAAGAGCAGACGGTGCTCTTAAACGCTGAGCCATCTCTCCAGTCCCCGAAATTGTGCTTTTAAAAACTGAGATTAGTACTGATTTATAAAAGTTTAGTGAAACCATAGATGTAGATAAAGCACTTTAAAATGGTACAGTTCTGTCATCCAAACACACATGCACCATTTTTAATATCTTGGTATTTATCCTTGTAATCGTTTTCTTACCTGTCTTGCATTGAAAATGAATGAATGTGGCCCTTTTCTCTGTTACATAGAGAAGTCCAGGTGAGCCATATGAGCCTGTATTCCCATTAAATTGTAGGCTTCTGGAAACACAGGAACCTGTCTTGTGATATAGCCGAAGGTGGTGTGCACTAGGCCTCATGAACATTTGTTGTTTAATGAATGAGTGGGTAGTTGAATGTTGCAGTGGCTTTGCTCAGAGCACTGTGAGGACTAAGTCGGGAATCCCTGCTCTGTGTTTCCCAAATAATTGACTTATAAATGCTTGGCCAGTAGCTCAGGCTTATTACTATCTAGCTCTTATACTTAAACTAACCCATAATTTTTTTTTTTTTTTAATGTATACAGTATATAGAAGAGGGCACCAGATGTCATCATAGATGGTTGTGAGCCACCACCATGTGGTTGCTGGGAGTTGAACTCAGGACCTCAGAAGAATAGTCAGTGCTCTTAACCTCCGAGCCATCTCTCCAGCCCCTAACCCATAATTTTTATCTATGTTTAGCCATGTGGCTTGGCACCTTTTCTCAGTACAGCATTCTCATCTTGCTTCCTCTGCACCTGGCTCCTGACTCTGCCTGCCTTATTACTTATCTCTCCTCCCAGCCATATCACTTTCTCTTTCCTCCTCCCAAGTGCTGGGATTAAAAATGTGTTGCTACCACAGCCTGGCCTCTATGGCTAACTAGTGGCTGACTCTGCCCTCTGATCTCAAGGCAAGCTTTATTTGTTAGAGCACAAACAAAATACCACACAGTAACAAATAAGTTTGGTAGAGTTCCAGCTAGGGCTCATTTATGGTCATTCACATTTGGAATTCATAAAATTTTCAGTGTCATAAAATAGGATTATTTTACTTTTTCGGTTATTGAAAATATAAGAATCATTCTTAGCTCATGATCATATAAAAACCGATAGCAGGCCAGATTTGGCCCATTTGGGACAGACTGTCAGCTCTGATGCAGGAAGGAGCTTGGAGTGATTCTGTAAGGCTGCAGCATGGATATACTTACTCACCAGGGGCCTTTTAGGTTCCTGTGGTTTGGGAAACTTCTCCATATATATATATATATACATGTATATATATATATTTGTCTGAAGTATTTATTCATCCAACACATTTATTTCAAGCCTACTTTTGGTGGATTTAACATCACCCTAGACACTGTGGCTCTCACAGACATAGGTAGACTTAAATCTATCTCTGACTACTCTATAAGACTCTTCTTTTTCTTCTTCTCTTCCTCCTCTTCTTTAGAATAAACAATGTTAATTTCTTTAGCTTTTAATTTTTTGATAATTTCATATATTGTATTCACTGCCCCCCATTCCTACTGACCCTCTCCTTCCCAAGTCCCCCTCCTGTTCTCTTGTCCTTGTTTGTTTTCTGACTCACTGAATTTAATTAGGATTGTCAGTTTGAATATGGGCTATTTATTAGCGCATGGGCAACTTAACAATATCTATACCACTGCAGAAAACGACTTCCTACTAAGTGCCAGTAGCTCCTCAGAGTGCCTGGTGAGCCCCTCCCACATCCCTGTTGGAGTTTTGATAGGCTTGCTTTTTGCCTCTGTGTTTCTATGACTGGCATGGCTATGCCATGTCTAGAGACAGTGTGGCACAGTGCTCACTCCTTTCTTCAGTTCTGTGTCCTTCTGTACCTTGGAGGGGAGGAGTAGATATCCTGTTTATGGCCAAGCATGCAATGGTCACTTATTCTCAGTACTTTGGCAAGTTGAAAGATGTACATTAATTGCCACTCACCGCAAAAAGAAGCTCCTCTCATCTAGCTGAGAGCAGTGCTAGTCAATGAGTATAAACATAAATATTTAGAAGGCAGTTTAATTCTCAGTCCGTTTAGCACAGTGGTTCTCAACTCGTGGGTCAAGACCTCACAGGGGTCACATATCAGACATCCTGCATATCAGAGATTTACATTATGATTCATAACAGCAGCAAATTTGCAGTTATGAAGTAGTAATGAAAACAATTTTATAATGACTATCAGCACAACATGAGTAGCTGTATTAAAAGATCAAAGCATCAGGAAGGTTGGGAACCACCGACTTAGCAGAACATCCTTGTTTGATTCTTCCCAAGGGCCTATGGTTTACGGGCTTCTCTCTCTTCTGACCCGGTGTGTCCCTGCCACCCTCCAAAATCACAGCATCACATCCATTTCCTGGGTAACCTTCTGGATACATTGTCTGCACACAGCCACTTGTAGTTTAGTTGGTCGGTCAGAAGTGAGGGAGAAGCCTTGCAAATCTCCAGGGATATGGAGCTCTCAGGAGAAGCACTCAAGTACTGAATTTGGTTTTCAGAGGCCACACACATTTGTAGAGGTGTTATCTATTTAAAACCAAAGATCTGGGTATGGTGGCACATACCTTCAAACCCAGCACAGGAGAGGCAGAGGCAGGTGGATCTCAGAGTTTGAAGCCAGCCTGGTCTGCAGTCGTGAGTTCTAGGCAGACACACATGCATGCACACATGCAGGAACAACAAAACGAAAAAGACCAATTAAACAAAAGGAACTTTGCGAGCAGGGGTGGTGATTCCTTATCCATTCTTTGGAGAGGCTTTTGGAGTGTGCTGTTTGGAGATACGTTATAATGGTCATGGCTGTTTTAATTCTCTGCTTCTCAATTGTTTGGAATTGGTTTCTTTTTTTCTTAGACGCCCTCCTGCCAAAAGGCCCAACTATGTTAAGCTTGGCACACTGGCACCTTTCTGCTGTCCCTGGGAGCAGCTGACTCAGGACTGGGAGACTAGGGTTCAAGCCCAGGAGGCAGCAACTATAGCCTCAATGCCTGGTGCTCAAGATGACCCAAAACAACTTGCAGTGCCTTGTGTCCCTGAGAAGATCTGTCAGCCATATAATGAGGCAGGCATATGTGAGAACCAACCCACGAAGCCAGAAGTCACAGGCTGTCAAGTGCATGCAGAAACTGAGGGAGTCCAAGAGCAGGGTGCCAGTGAGAACCATGTTGCTGCCACCCATGGCCAGCTCTGTGTTCTTCGGTGAGTGTTGGCAGCTACCACAAACACTGAATTGTTTTCTATTGAACATGCTTTGGGATGTTGAATGTTACCATTGTTCCTGTATGCTAATTGTTGACTTTCTAAAAAAGGGAGCCATTTCCTTGATATTTGATTGAGGACCTAGGGAAACAGTTCAGTATTTGACTTGAGACATGGTACTAACTGATGAGACAATTGAAAATATTACCCTAAACTAAAGTGACCCTGATTGGCAACAAGCCTGTGTTCTGAATTAGCCTCTCCAGTTCTTGGGAATTGTGTGGATGTGGGGTGGGCCATCAGTCATTCATTGTGGTATGGTAATGCCACGGTGTCCATGCTCAGTGAATGCTGCTGTTGCTGCTGCTGTGTGCTCAGCTCCTCCTCTAGCATCTATCATGTGCTCCCATGATGAATAGTGCTTCTCTTTCAATTTATCATAAGATTTTTATATCTTTCTTTCTCCTTAAATTTCTCCTTAAATCCACCTGCTTTGATTTGATTTGATATTACTTTATAACCCTAAGGTCTATCTTATTTTCTATAAGCCTTATTATCTTCTGCTCCAATTCTGATTTTTTCCCCCTAGTTTGGCATCATTTGTTTCAGGTTTTTAGAATGACCAGGCACAGAAAAGAACATTAGTTATAAATACATTGTATGCTTTAGATGGTTTTTAATTATACTTTTTTATGTCTCTTCATGTAGGAGTAGGAAGTTACTGCGGCAGCTCTCTGCTTGGTGTGGGTCCAGTTCCAAGGCCAGGCTGGCTCCCCTCGGAGGCCAGCAAGAATTGAACAGAAAGGCCTGCTTGTCTATTCTGGATGATTTCCCCAGAGCCCTGGTGTGGGTCAGCCTGTCCCTGCTCAGGAAGGGGAGCCCTGAGCCTTGTACCATGATCTGTGTCCCATCCCAGGAGGATCTGCTCCAGCTCAGTCAGGATCAGGGTTTCCATGGACCCCGGGAACCCAGACACAGGGACCCGTTCAAGAGTCTGATTCTGAAGGAGAAAGAAAAGAAGAAAATGGAGAAGAAACAGATCTGGGAACGCACTGCCTCCAAGGGCCTGGCAGCAGAGGTACCTATAACTAGGAATGAAGCTCTGATCCAGGGGCTGTGGGCAGGGCCCCTCTCGGGACTTACTTCACACTGCTCCAGAGCCCTTCTGGGCTTCGTCACGCACGGAGACTTTTCTATGGCTGTTGGATGTGGAGAAGCCTTAGGTTTTGTTAGTGTGACCGGCTTGCTGGAAATGCTGTCCAGCCAGTCGGCAGCCACAAGGGGTCTGGTGCTGCTGAGACCTCCTACCTCTTTGCAGTATCGGTTTGCAAGAATTGCCATTGAGGTGTGAATTCAGGTTCCCAGCCTGGGTGGACATAGATTGTAACAATGTTTGTCAAATCCCAGAGTCCTGGCAGTCATGTGTTTTAGACTGCAACTGCTTCAAAACAATTAAAATTATATGTGGATGATGATGTTTACCTTGTCCTGATAATCTGAGTGTTTCCATCTTTTCCTGTACTGGGAATATGTTTAGCTGTTTAACATGTTAGTTGAACACTTTGTATTAAAATATTGTTGTCCCCTCCCCCTGCCATTTTTGTTAGGAACAAAATTTCAGTCATATGGTGAAAACTTTCTGTACCCCAGTATTAAAAGTAAAAGACCCAGTTTACTGGGCAAAATGTTCCCAGTTGATTTTCTAGCTCCTAGAGATGAGGCTGGGAGAGTAGATTGGAAAAAACCACATGGCTGCTCTCTAGGAGGCAGTTTAAATACCCTGTTGGCCAGCCTTGAGTTGATCTGGGGGAGGAGCCACACCTTGGCAAGCTTTTTGAGAGGGGGTGGGGCTTGGGATGGGGGAGAGTGAGGCCAGAGCAGAACTTCCCACTTAAACATCTGGTATGCAACTGTGACTGTTAACCAGTTTTTACTAAAGAGAAGACCGTAGCTCAGTGGTTAAGCTTTTGCAGGGATTAAGCCCTGGGTTTGAGCCTAGCATCACAGAGCCAAGGAGACAGGTAGACACTGTAAGAGGCCCAGGCTGTGTGGACTACGCTCAGTTACCTCCTGGTGAAATGAATATCTTATTTCAATAAGAAACCACAATTTGCTGCCTGCTGTCAGGGGGACTGGGTGTAGGACAAAATGTTTTAGGGTCTATAGTATGAGCCCTTGATTGCTTTGTTGTTAATTTTTTAACATTTTGGAAATACATTTTTGATGAGATTGTCAACATTGCAGCTGATACACCATGGCCAGAGAACATGCTGGAACTATTAAGGAGATCCTGGGTACTGAACAATTTGTGGGCTGCAGCATAGACGGCTGCCACCCTCATGACGTCATACACGACATCAACAGTGGTATGGTGGAATGCCCAGCTAGTTAAGAGAAGATATTTCAATAAAACTACCCGATTAGCTGGTGGTTGTGGCACATGCTTTTAATCCCAGCACTCAGGAGGCAGAGGCAAGTGGATCTCTGAATTTGAAGCCAGCCGGGTCTACAGAGTGAGTTTAAAGACAGGCAAGGCTAAACAGAGAAATCCCGTCTCGACAAAAGTCATCTAATAAACAAACAAGAACCCATTGTTTTTGCAGATTACTTATGAAGGCCAGGAAGGTTCATTTCTAAAAATATGTTCTATTAAATATGATATCTCCTTCCTACTAAAAACCTGAAATCAGGTTCATGTAAGATACTTTAGGCTAAGCAAAAGTATTTCTTTTTGTAAAGGATTTCTGGAAACTTCCAAGTGGTGGGAGACATTGGGAATCTCCAGGAAGTAGCTGAGACTATATATTGTTGTCCAACTTTTATCTATCTATCTATCTATCTATCTATCTATCTATCTATCTATCTATCTATTTCTTTATGGTAGGATTAGTAAAGACACCAGGACACAACAGCTGCAGTCAGTGTTCACCTAAGGGGTCAGAAAGAGCCCTTTGGGTGCTCCTCAGTAAGTGCTCACTAGGGCTCTTCACCAGAGATAGGATAGGTTGGAAAAAGGATCATAGGCCTTACAGTCAGAACTGGTGCCCAACTCCAGTGAGCTGAGGAAAAAATAGCGTAAGTGGAGAATAACATAAACAGAAAAATAGTACCTGATGTCAGACTGTTGCACATTGGCTTTCTAGGCTGCTTGCTGCTTTGTTTTTAGTGATTTCCATGGCAAGTCTGAGTGTGCCGTGTGGCTAGCTGTTAACGGTAATTAACTCTCCTCGAGATCTATATTAAGTAATGTTTATTATCCAAAAATCACTCACAGAAAAGGAGGGTGTTCGGGGGGGGGGGTGGGGAGGGGGGGGAAAAGGTGGAGAAGCAGCTCGTAGGAGGATTCCAACCAGCCACGCCATAGGTCCAGAAGCAAGGGGCCAGCTCCTCCCTCTTCTGGGCTCTCTCTCTTGGGAGGGGGGCTTTTCTTCTGGTGCTCTTTCCAGTAGACCACGCCCTGCCCGGCTCCAGTACTTTGACGTAATCAGAGTTTACCTGGGTAGCTTCTGGTTTCTCGCTACATCTCCCCCTTTTGTCTAAATAAGAAAGTTTTAAACTAAGTATAAAACTACATACTATAGGAATCATCATAAGGCAGTGTCTGGGGAAGAGAAAGGCACTAACATAAGCGAGGTCAAATTACTGCTAACAAACAACAAATGCAAGGTGCATTTTCATGTCTAGAATGTTGATACGAGGAAATGCACAGAGATTGCTTCAAAGCTGTTTATCTTGAACAATAAAGTTCTAATACCTGAGTGTCTTTGGTGGGATGTGAAGTAATAACAACTTCAACTATCCAGTCTTCAACACCATCAAGACCTGAGAAGGAAAATATATACTTGAAGTCAGAAGCATGATGAAGTAACTTCCAAAATTTAGGAGAAGACAATGACAGTTAACTACCTGGACAGTCATCCACCACTTCTCTGTACAACAGGAGCATCCACCCTTTTGGCTACTGGCCTAGGATGTCTGACAAGTCTCTATAGAAGTAGGGTATTTTTGGGTAAGACCGTCTTATCTTGTCTAGGTAGGCTTCGGCAGTCTCTATCCTTCATCCTGCTCGTCCATATCGGACAGTGAGCACGCTGACAGCAGTCAGGGCAAGTGCAGTCCTTTCGCCAATCAAGACAATCTCTTTGCAAGATGTCTGTGATGCTCAACACCACCTCGAGAAAGAAACAATGATGCCAGGAGTTGTCATATCTCTCAAGACCAAATTCTAGATAACAAAATCTTAAATGCCATATTCTCTCGGTCTATGAGGTGGTTGAAGACACCTATCTATCTGGTATATTCTAACATGTTTCTGAAAAGCCTGAGTATCCTGACTGTTAGGTGGCAAATCTGAGTAGCCGTAATCTGCAATCCCAATCAACCAAGAAAGTAAAGCTTACATTGTAAGAATAGGCATTCCAAAAATGAGTGTGCAACTCCTCCATAATAATTTCAAGTATAACAATCTTATGAATATTGACCAAGATACACATTTCGTATCAAATGACAATATCCTAACTATATATCATTATATATATAGATATATCTAAACAGTTATATAAAACAACTTGTGTATATATTACAAATGTTATGACTAGTGTAAATAATTAGAGGTAGAAATTGCATTATGGAAATGATAATGTACTTAATACACATCAGTGTGCAAAATATTTTAAACAGAGGTAGACACGTGCAAAATAAGGCAATTATACATTCAACTTTGTATCAATATATGTATTATCCCAATCAAACATATAGATTAATTTCCCATTTGTATCAATATACAAACATTTGTACCATGTTCAACTTTGTAGAAATATACATATTATCTCAATCAAACATATAGATTGATTTCCCATTTGTATCAATATACAAATATCTGTACCATGGCGATTCATTTTTCATTCATCCTTTGGTTAATAGTTGTTTGCAGGTATAATGATCTATCTATTCCCTTTTCTCTCTCTCTCTCTCTCTCTCTCTCTCTTTTCTTAGAAATTCCTACATCTATAATATCATTCAACTTATAACCATTGTATCAAAATGATAATTGACCATAACCCTCCCTTGGATGACCAACTTATCGGGAAAGGGATGTAGTTCTTTCATTAAGTTGCTTCATGCTGGCCTGTGGGCGACGGCATCTCTGTGGGGTCCTGTAAAACTAAAACAATGATTAAGTCCTAATGAAGTAACTATAAACATATATAACCATTCTCATCGTACTGAGTAAATCCATCTGAAATTCTTGTTAAAGATATGATATAAAACTATCTTACAACTGTCCTGATTGGTCTATACCTCAAAAGTGATCACTGAGTGACATACACCAGGTTTCCTTCTTTCTCTGTCTCAAGGGTCTTTCTTTTTCTTTTTCTTTTATTTTTTTTTCTTTTTCGATGGGAGCCCCATCTTCCTTCTGGATGCCTTGGAGAGTGCTGGTAGGAGAAATTGTTTTTTATAGTGGAGAATCCAATGGATACTATTAACTGAAGATATTGAACCATCAGAAAGTATTGTGTGCAGACAAGATTTTTAGAGTAAGAGAGTAAGAAATGCAGAAAGAAGTAAGATTTAAAATTTAAAATAAAAGTAAGATAATATTGGTCCCTATATATTTCATCTATTTTCTGTCTCATCTCAGGTGGCTTTTCTGATGTGAGACAGAGTCTCTCAGGTTTTATTTACCAATACGCTTGAGTTTAGAGAGGGAGAAAGCCACTTGCTCCATCTCCAAAGCCAGCCTTTGTTGTGATCAAACCAGGACCTCCTTTTTTTTTTTCAATATATATAAAGATATGTATATACATAATCATTAGATATAGATGTACGGTTGTGAGAATAGAGAAATTACCCTTAGTGCCTGCCATGTTAGGTGTCCCTGTAATCCCCTGTAGTCCTTTTTACGCTTCAAAAGTCTAAGCATTTAGCATCCTTTTAGCGTTGTGAAGAAGGTTGTATCCATTCTTCTGTAAAAACAAAATTGAGACCCTGCCCCACCTTAGTTAAGTGAATGTTCCTTACCACATATCCAATTGTCTTATGGGCAGAGGAGCCATTACTCCTCCTCAGGAGGGTTCTCCTTTTCGAATTGTCTCTTTATCAATCTTGTTGGTACCCACATTTCTCTTTTCCTGTGGAAACAAAAGCAAAACCCCTACCCCAACAAAGCACATGTCCTGGCTTCCATTCTGAAGTTAGTACATCCTTGAAATAAACAAGTTGATTCAACTCAGAAGTACTTTCTATTACCCAGGGCTTTTCTGCAGCTGAAGTTCCTTTCTCATCAGCATTAAGAAAGTTTAATGTCAGCAAGGCACTATGTAATCTCTCCCTAGGTTTTTTCATACCACCTTTCTGTTTATGAAGTATCTCTTTCAAGGTGTGATGGGATCTTTCCACAACCGCTTGTCCAGTGGGGTTGTGTGGTACCTCAGTAAGGTGCTTTATCTCTTAATATCCAAAAATCTGCTTCATTTTCTGGGAAACATATGCTGGAGCATTGTCAGCCTTAATTTGATCAGGAATTCCCAATATGGCCATGGCTTCCAGAAGATGAGTGAGTACTGCATTAGCATTTTCAGAACTCAGGGTGGTAGCCCACTGCATTCCTGAGTATGTGTCAATGGTATGATGAACATATTTCATCTTACCAAATTCCAGGAAGTGAAACACATCCATCTGCCAAATCTCATTGCTCCTTGTACCCTCAGGATTACTCCCAGTGGGTAGAGATGGTTGATTGTAAAGGAAACACTTGTCACACTTTTGCAAAATTTCCTTGGCTTGATGCCAAGTGATCGGAAAACTCTTCTTTAATCCTTTGGTATTGATATGATGCTTCTTGTGAAATTCTGAGGCTTCTACCACATTCCCTATTAATAACCGATCAATCTCATCATTACCCTGTGCCAAAGGGCCAGGAAGGCCTGAATGAGCCCTGATATGCGTTATATACATAGGATGTGTTCTATTTCTGATGATATCCTGCAGCTGTACAAACAAAAAGGTTAATTCTGTATCATCAGGAATGAAGTCAGCAGTTTCAATATGAAATACAACTCCTTCTGCATAATGAGTGTCAGTTATCATGTTAAGAGGTCCAGTAAAATCCAATAACATCATAATAATAGCATACAGTTCTGCCTTCTGAACGGAATCATAAGGACTCTGTGTCACCTTACTGAAGTTTTCTGATTTATAACTAGCCTTTCCTGATTTATTCGCATCAGTAAAAAATGTAGGAGCTCCAGAAATAGGTTTATCCTGTACCATATGGGGGAAAATCGAATTAGTTTTTTTTATAAACTGAATCCTTTCGATTCGGGGATATTTATTATTAATCTACCCCAGAAACCCACTACAGGCCTTTTGCCAAGGTTCATTGTCTGCCCATAATCGATCAATTTCCTCATTGGTCAAAGGTACAACAATTTCTGCTGGATCCTTTCCAGTCAACTGTTGAAGCCTGAATTTTCCTTTTAAGATCAAATCTGAAATCTTTTCAATGTATGTTTTCTGTTTTTTACTTGGTCTATGTGGCAGAAATATCTATTCTAATATAATATTTTCTCTTTGCATGATGACTCCTGTAGGGGAACATTCAGAAGGCAAAAATAACCAGGATGCAGCTGAGGTCTGGGTCTATACGATTAACATATACTTCTTGTAATCTCTTTTCCACCAATGCTAATTCTTTCTCAGCTTCAGCAGAGAATTCCCTGGGACTGTTCAGATCCTTATTTCCATCTAAAGTTTTGAACAAATGAACCAGTTCATAGTTTTTAATACCAATAACCGGTCATATGTGGGCGATATCCCCTAATAGTTTCTGAAAATCATTAAGTGTCCTCAATCTGTCCCTCTTAAGTTGTACCTTCTGAGGTCTAATTGTTTGCAAGCCTATTTTATATCCCAAATAATTGATAGAATCCCCTCTTTGTATCTTTTCAGGAGCAATGTGAAGTCCCCAATCAGGCAACACCTTCTTCATGTCTTCAAACAGTCTTTCTAAGGTGTTTATGTCTGAGTCCGATAACAATATATCATCCATATAATGGTAAATGATAGATTGTGGGAATATTTTGCGTATCACTTCCAATGGCTGTCGGACAAAATATTGGCATAGGGTGGGGCTATTCAACATCCCTTGTGGAAGGACCCTCCATTGGTACCTTTTTACCGGGTATGAATTATTATAATTAGGTACAGTGAAAGCGAACTTCTCTTTATCTTGTTCTTGTAGAGGTATGGTAAAAAAAACAGTCCTTCAGATCAATAACTATCATAGGCCATCCTTTAGGTAGCAAAGAAGGTAAGGGTATACCAGACTGTAAGGTGTCCATGGGCTGAATCACCTTATTAATTGCTCTTAAATCTGTCACGATTCTCCATTTCCCAGATTACTTCTTGACCACAAATACGGGGGAATTCCATGGGCTGGTTGATTCTTCAATATGCTGAATTTGTAACTGCTCCTGTACCAATTGTTCTAGGGCTAGCAATTTCTCCTCTGTCAAAGGCCATTGTTAGACCCAAATAGGTTTGTCTGTCAACCATTTCAAAGGCAGGGCTATGAGTGTCTTTGGGGTGCCTGTATCTTTTAGACTGCGTTGCTGTGCAACCTGAATAACCGGTGGCTGTTTTACATAGCCTCTTGAGGTACTGCTTTCAATGCCATGATTGGATCTTTGGTTGATATTTAAGCCTGGAGGGACCCTAATTTGGGTGTTCCATTGTTGTAGTAGATCACGACCCCATAAGTTCACTGCTATGTTGGCCATGTATGGCTTCAATCTTCCTCTCTGCCCTTCTGGTCCTATGCATTCGAGCCATCTCACACTCTGTTTTACCTGCAACAATGTCCCAATACCTAAAAACTGAACATCTACCTCCTTCAGAGGCCATCTGGGGTGCCATGCTTGTGGAGTTATGATCGAAACATCAGCTCCTGTGTCGACTAAGCCTTGCATAAAAATATTGTCTATTCTTATTGTCAACTTTGGTCTTTGCTCATTTATGGAGGTCTGCCAAAATATGTGTTTTATTGGTTTACTGGATACCATCAACTTCTCTTGTAAGGGCGATCTATTGTCTATGGCTACATGGTCTACTGTTTCAGGTTTGGGATTTGTTACTCGTCCTGAGAAAGCTGCTCTTCCACTGTGACTGGATATGACTGAACCTTTTTTGGCTTGGAGGTCTGACTCTTGGGGGCTTCCCGGGGGAAGCCCCGAGTTACGTTTCCCAATGTTAAAAGTTTGCCATCTTTGTCTCTTACGGATCTACACTCATTTGTCCAATGTCTGCCTTTGTTACATCTCCTACATAGCCCAGGAGGTAGTGGCCTTCTGTTTGAGTCACTCCTGGAATTGGGAGTATTCCCATATATGCCTTGTCTACAATTCCTCTTTATATGGCCTGGCTTACCACAATTGAAACAAATGATGCTTTGATTTCTCATCTTAACATTAGCAATGTCTTGTCCTATTCAATTCTCTTCATCAGTGTGTAGAGATTTGGCATTAATTTCAAGTTGAATCCATTCTTCTAAGGGTGCACCTCTGATCTTTAATGGCATGATCAATTTCTTACATGTCATATTAGCATGATCAAAAGCCAAAGAGAGTTTCAGTTGTTTCCGAAATCCTGAATCTGACACTGCTCTATTTACAGCCTGAGTCAACCTCTGTAAAAAGTCTGTATAAGGCTCCTTCAGACCTTGTTTAATCTGAGCATATGACTCAATTCTCTGTCCTGGGTCTAAAACCTTTTCCCAAGCATTTAAGGCAGCAGTACGGCACAGCAACAGGGCATGGTCATCATAAGTAGTCTGAATTAATACATCAGCAAACTGGCCTTCCCCAAGGATTTGTTCCTTAGAGATGGTAACATTCCCAGTTTGATCTCGAGATTCCAAGGCTTTAGCCTCTTCCCTAAACCAATTCCTCCACTGCAAGCTTTGACTATCATTCAACACTGTGGTTGCTAAATTCTTCCAGTCATCAGGAATTATCTGATTCTGTGTTGACCATGAATTTATGAATTGCTTCACAAAAGATGATTGTATAACATATGTCACTATGGCTTCCTTTATTGTTTTTAGATCCTTCATGTGGATAGGTTCATAAGTATATCCTACATTGTCTGAAGCCCTTCCACATGATTGTGGTTTTTTGGTCTCTGCCACAACTGGGAATAGAGTTGGAGTAGTAGGGGGTAGTCTCCTCATTGTATCCACTCTAGGTAGGGCACCTTTCCTACTGTAGCATCTTTTAAGAGGGGGCTCTGGGTTGCCTTGAGCAGATGTTGCCTCAAAATCTTTTTCTATAATCTCCATACGACCCTCATGATCTTGTAACCCAGCGGTAATGGTCTTTTCCAGTGTTTTAAGGTCCTGTACAAATGACCTCTCCAACAATTTAATAGAGTGGAAAATTCTCTCAGTCTCCACATCTACACGTTCTAGTACTTTCTGGTCCAGTTTCCTAAATTTTTAATCAATATAAACTCTGCATTCCTCTCTAACCAAGGTATACCTCTCCTCTATGGAGACAACGAGCTTCTTAATTGTCTTAATATGTTCATCCATGTCACACATCTTAGCCTCACATACCCTATGGGGAATGTGTTCATCTCTATGCTGGGATCCTTTAAAATAGGTAGGTATAAAGTATATTATCACACAGAAAAGCAAAACAACTCCTGGGTTGAGATAGCCTCCAAATGCATAATCCTGAAAATAATCCTCTATCACCATTGTGAAAAAGTGGGTAAAATTCTGAACATTTATTTGGTCAGACATTGCGGAAGAGAGAAAAAAAAAAAAAAAAGATTACCTTACTCAGATGTAATGAGGACTTACGGCCAGCAGGTGTTGCAGTTGCGATCAGCAGCGGCAGTAGCGATGCCTGAAACAAGGTGGCGATTCCCCTAGGACAGCCTTTGTTTCCTTCAACAAATCCTATCAGCGTGTGCCACCACAACCGGCTGGATCTGGTCTCTCAGATTCTCGCTCACCCAGTGCTCTCACTGGCATTGCCAGGAGATCCATGTGGCTGGGAGCAAATCCCAAATCCAAAATAGCCACCTGTCCTAAGGCTGGGGGACCCGGCCGGGTTCCGTGAAAACAGCCCCTAGTTGGGCCACTAGATGTTACAGTAATTAACCTGCTGTGAGATCTATATTAAGTAATGTTTATTATCCAAAAATCACTCACAGCAAAGGAGGGTGTTCAGGGGGGGAGAAAAGGTGGAGAAGTGGCACGTAGGAAGGATTCCAACTGAGCGGTCCTTTCCAACCACATCACAGGTCCAGAAGCAAGGGGCCGGGCTCCTCCCTCTTCCAGGCTCTCTCTTCCAGGGGGCTTTTCTTCTGGCACTCTTTCCAGTAGACCACGCCCTGCCCGGCTCCAGTACTTTGACGTAATCAGAGTTTACCTGGGTAGCTTCTGGTTTCCCGCTACAGCTAGCCATGTGAGTTCTGTACAGCCTTCTGCCTGCTGCCCTTGTTCTGGGAACAGAGCTCATTGACGGTCAAAGAGCCATGTGGTGAGAGCATAGACCAGCACTTCCAAATGTATTCCTGGAGCACTGGGCCTGGGAAAATGTTCCCTCTACCAAGTGCATCTGGGAAGAGCTGTGCTCCATGCACAGTGGAGACTGCAGGGAAGAATTCTCTTTCAGGGTCTTCCCTCCGCCCCTATGCTTATTGTCCAGGGAACACAAGTTTTCTGGAATGTTCTTTGAAAAACTGATGGACTGTTAGGGGGCTATTCTCTGTAGCAATGGAATTGATTGGTCACTAGAGTCGTGCAGCTATGGGATAAGTGATGTGGCTCTGTGCTCTTATTGAGGGAGCAATGATGTCAAGGGCCACAATCCAAGTGTGTCCCAAAGGTTAAGTTGAACACTCAGATCAGTTATACATGTAAGACACAAAATTAATTCTGGGCGGTTTTGCTTTCCATGTTGAGGGGGAGGATGAATGTCATTATATGATCCCGGCTATTGTAGAACTATGTAGATCAAGGCTGGCCCTGAACTCAAGAGGTCCGACTGCCTCTGCCTCCTGAGTCTTGAGATTAAAGGCCTGCATCACTATTCCCAGCTGGGGGTTATTTTTAAAAACATTACATGATGCGATGGTTAATGTCAATTTCAAGATGTGGTCAGTTTGGAGACGAGCCTGCAGGCAAACCTGTAAAGGATTGTTTAGATTGGCCTTCAGGCTGCCTGTGTGTCGGGGGGTGGGGTGGGGTGGGGTGGGGTGGGGGTGGGGTGGTGGTGTCTTGGTCTGGTTAGCTGAGGTAGGAGGACCTGCTTATGGGGTGGCACAGTAGCCCATGGTGGGATCCTGGACTATATAAAAAGGAGAAAGTATCAGACCCACAGCATGCAGTCATCACCATCTTGCTGACGGTGAATGGGATGCAATCAGATGCTTCAAGCTCCTGTTGCTTTGACCTTTCCTAACGGGATGGATTGTGCCCCAGGGCTGTGCGCCCTTTCTCACACAAGGCTGCTTTTGTCTGGGTAAGGGCAGTAACAGGAGAGAACCAATGTGACTGCCAGTCGACTTCATCTTAGAGAGGGAAGATAATCCTTTGGGTTTGAAACAGGATCTTCCTACCTGAAGAAGTTCCACAAATGACCACTATCCGCATATGCAGTCAGCAAGAACGTTTATTATCTTGAGAGTTAAGGTAGACATCTTACACACACACACACACACACACACACACACTCACACACACACTCACACATACACTCACATACACACACTTGTACACACACACACATACACACATACACACACTTGCACACACACATACACACTTGCACATACACACACTCACACAAACACACACTCACACACATACACACATATACACACACACCCACACACATACACACACATACACTCGCACATACACACTCACATACACACACATACACTTGCACATACACACATTCACAACATACACACACATACACACATTCGCACATACACACATACATACACTCGCACATACACACACGCACACACACACATACACACTGACATACATACACACACACACACTCACACATACACACATGCACACACATACACACACATACACACACTCACACACTCACACATACACACATTTGCACATACACACACACACGCACACACACTTGCACATACACACACACACTCGCACATACACCCTGCACATTGTCAGTTGTAGGTGTCAGAATAGCAGCTTAGTTACAGTTCTGGGCTCCCTAGAGCAAACCATAGGGGGTTGCTTCATTTCTGGTTTGGGGCTGCATGAGAACAGAGAGCCTCAGCTACAATTCAGTAATTCATCTCCTGCTTGGCTGAAGCCTGAGTGTTTGTTCACAGCTCTCTGGGTTCTCATGATATGAATTTGGACCCTCTGACTTTAGGGACCTGTGTATAAGTAATGCCTCATAACTCCTGTCCTCATAGCTGGCTTCCTCTACACTAAGAAACTGTATATTTCTGTGACATCAACTCTCATGAGCTGTTGATATCTAGGTAGGAATTTCATGAGGGCACTGTGGACCCCACTGCAGCTTCTACCTGGGCCTAGTGTTAAAAACAAAACCAAGCAGCCAATCAACCAAAGACTAGCCTGGCTCGTGACTTTTGTGACTCCACCATTTCAGAACACCAAGGGCTTTGTTCCGATGCTTTCAGCTTGGGCTGCATACTCAATCACCTGACAAACTTTGAAAGCATGCTGTCCACTTCTAGGGATGCAAATTTAGCTGGTCAGGGCTATGGCCTGGACTAGTGGTTCTCAACCTGTGGTTGAGATTGCATATCAAGTATCCTGCAATCAGATTATTTATATTATGGTTCATAACAACAGCAAAATTTCAGTTATGAAGTAGCAAAGAAATAACTTTATGGTTGGAGGTCAGCACATGAGGAACTGTATTAAAGGGTCACAATATTAGGAAAGCTGGGAACCACTGGCCTGGACTTAGGGTGCCTAAGAAGCCCTGGGTTAAGAACCATTGTTCTGCCCAATTCATAATTTGCTAGGGATGTGCCTGTCAGTTAAGGGCAGCCACAGATCCTGCAGGGCCCAAGCAAGTGTTTTCAATCTCTCCCTGCACCTTTTCAAAAGTTGAAATTTAACCAGATTCTGCCCTAGAGGACTCCTCTCTTCCCTGTGGTGTGTCTTCATTTCAGGACAGTCTCTTCGCTTCAGGCCAGGCTCATCCGGTCCCCTGGCCTTGTTCATAGTGTTCTGGACAAACTGGACTTTCTGCTCCTTCCACAGCCGCTTTAGGCCTTGACCCCAAGACTGCACAGCCCAGCTCTGTTTTCACAGAATATTTGCACCCAACTCCATCCCATCCTCCCGAGCTTCACTTTCAAGGCCTTTGCTGTCAGTCCGTTTAAATACCGTTGCTTTTCTAGAGCACAGTAGTGCATGCTTCCCATGGCAGAGCTTGGGATGTTGAGGCCAGAGGATGAAGGAATCATGATTTGCCAGAGCTACTTGGTGAGATCCTGTTTCAAAACATAAAACCAAACCCAAAGCCACTTTTCTGCCTACATCATCCTCCTGCCCATGATACTTTTATTTCCTGATGACATCACACTATGTCGCATTAATGCATTTGTGTGCTTGTATACCTCTTACATGTCAGCCTTAGGAGGATCTTAGCGCTTGGCTCATCACTTCTATTTAACAGTTTTGTTGAATTGAAACATTAATTGATCAGTGTTCATTTTAAAGTATGGGGGCCAGGTAAAAGTTGTAATGAACAAATGAGCCACTAGGTGGTGACAAGACCTCATGAGTAAATTTAGGCTACGGCTTAAAAAAATCCAATTAAAACACAATTCTGTTGTGTAATTTCCTGTACTAGGAGCATTTATGAAACTTAGATCAATTAGTACTTCACTTTTTAGGGTGCAGACCCACTTGAGAAAAATCCTAATCGACAAGGCTTTGCTGTTTACTTGGTGTGTAATTGTGATGTGGTGTGTATGTATGTGTGTGTGTGTGGGCGGGGTGTATGTGTGTGTTTAAGGTGTGTGTGTGTGTGTGTGTGTGTGTGTGTGTGTGCAGGTCAAAGGACAATTTTCTAGAGTCAGTTTTCTGTGGGGACACAGGGATTAAGCTTGGCCTTTAAGGCTGACTCCACAAGTGAGCCATCCTGCTGGTCCTTGGCCTCTGGGAATTCTGAAGTGTCCAGAAAAGAAATAATTGCAAAGGGTTTTATGTGAAGTATGGTAGGTGCTCACCATAGCCAGCCTGTCTACCAGGAGCAGAAAGCACAGGGAAGGTACTGTCACCTTACCCACAACGGCTTTACTTTTACTGAAGTCACGTATTACCTTGTCTATTTTCCTTTCTCGAGGGTAAACCAGCCTCCTTCTCCAGCTCTCCTTCACTCCCTGCGACTCAGACACAATGATTTTTTTCTCAGGGCAGCCTCTGACAGGGGAAGCCTGGGGGGCTTCGGGTCTGTGCATCTCCAGCTTCCTTTCCTGCGCGCAATGCGTTAGTGTTCGCTGCTCGGGGAAAGTGTTCTTTCCTTTCCATCAGGAACAAGCCTGGGACTGTAACTAAAGCAACATCAGAGTAAGGACAGAGCAAACCTTGGAGAGATTTGAAGGCTGTGTGCTCCCGACTGTGTATGATGAGTTTACTACCTTTGGGGGCAGTGAGGCTCCTTCCCTCCAGGGGCACTCTGGGGGACCCAGTGAACCTCCATATTGTTTACATGAAGCTCACAAGAGAAATCTTTATTGCCTGGCTCCCTTTCCTTATGAGCCCAGGGTTACCTCAGGGAGTATTCATTTTCTGTCTCATCCAGTTTCCATGGATGGCCAAAAAGAAGCCCCAAAGGCTGGTTTCGCCTAGCTGACCAAAAGACAGGGCTCTCCAGGTTAGGATGACTATGTCCTGTCTCAGCTTTCATAGAGCTAGTCCAGTGTGCTCGTGTGTGTGTGTGTGTGTGTGTGTGTGTGTGTGTGTGTGTGTTGATGTGTGTGAGAGAATTGCTGATACTCAAACCTGGAACAAGCCTCAACAGTTGGCATGCACACTCTAATGTCAATACTGCCAGATGCAGAGCTGTAGCCCTCAGTTTTCCAGCAAATTCTTAGACCATGCTTCCCATTGTTTGCCCACGTTAGGGAGCAAGCCCTGGGCCGGAGCTGATGGCTGACCGGAGTTTCGGGCTGGCCTTGAGCTAGCCGTGCATCACTCAATCTCACGCAGCTGCTTGCCGTTTTCATTCACCTCCTTTTCTTCTCTCCCTACTTGGGCTTTTTCCTGTTCTCGGTAAGAAATGTTAGAGAAGCGTTCAATGGGCCTGTGTTTCTGGGATCAGCAGCTTCAGCGGTGGGAACTAGTCTCGGGGGCCATCGGAGACCGAGCGGAGATTGAGCATCTGAACAAAATAACTGAACATTCCCATGGGCAGGAACCCCAGGTGTCCAAACACTGCTATCATACCACCCAGCTATCGCCAGAGTCTTGGGCGCCTGCCAAAGACACACATATCTGAGCCCCCAGAGAGTCCAGCTGCTCTAGGCCTGTGTGTGGCCTGCACTCTGTGGTTTCATTAGCTCCCAGGGCGATTCTGTGGGATGGTGTCAGAATCACCAGGCTACACTGTCTTCTGACTGTTTTCTACTTTGCTTCTGATATTTTTGCCGTTGACTACTTTAAATATCATCCTCTTTATTTTCACACTCTTGGGGTGTTGGAAATCAGGCAAGATTAACACAGGGGCTGAGGCTCTGGACCACTGGGTACCTCTTCTCAACCCCCCCCCCATCAAGCCCTGGTTTCCAGCTACAGAGTCGGATATTTATTTCCCCAGCATCTTACAGGCTTTCCTAGGCGTGTAGCTCCCATGGCTCCCCACACTGGGTCGAATGAGTAAGTTCTGGTGGACTGGGACGCCCACTGTTAGGTGCTTAGCTGCTCTATCTAGACTCTGGTGCTGCTATTGAGAAAATGTCACTGTTTGCGCCTCAAATGCTAATCATGTTAGCATCTGCACCATGCCCCCAGAAGACTGCATAGATATTAGAAGTCACTGACCCTGGGAGTCTTGACTGAGCATCTGTGGAGGTTTGGGTTCTTATGATAGGGAAAACCCAGTGGGTGAGGCAGTGACTGGCCAGGGGTGTAGATCACCTATGGGGGAGACAGACAGGTCTGCAGGGGTGTAGATCATCTATGGGGGAGACAGACAGGCCTGCAGGGGTGTAGATCACCTATGGGGGAGACAGACAGGCCTGCAGGGGTGTAGATCACCTATGGGGGAGACAGACAGGCCTGCAGGGGTGTAGATCACCTATGGGGGAGACAGACAGGCCTGCAGAGGTGTAGATCACCTATGGGGGAGACAGACAGGCCTGCAGGGGTATAGATCATCTATGGGGGAGACAGACAGGCCTGCAGGGGTGTAGATCATCTATGGGGGAGACAGACAGGCCTGCAGGGGTGTAGATCACCTATGGGGGAGACAGACAGGTCTTCAGGGGTATAGATCACCTATGGGATAGACAGGCCTACAGGGCACTCTGGTAGGCAGGAAGCCAAAGCAGCAAGAAGCTCCAGACCAGACCTGAGAAGGCATCCTGGACAGAGCCCTCAGACCTCATCCCCTAGGCTCCCCAGGCCCACCCCAGTCAGGTCTGTCTGTGGGTGGTGTCCTTGAAAGGGGGAAGGTCGGAGTCTCTCTGGGAAGAGCTTGGTCCTTTCCTTTCTTCCACATGGGGGCTATCTATGCAGCTCGCTCTGGGCATGAGACCAACCAGTCTGGAGTTTTACTTTTCCAGGGTCAGCTCCATTCACCGACAGCTGCTTGGCTCTGCTCCCGCACCCCCACCCCCACCCAGAGGCTGGGAAGGAGGTGGCTGTGACCTGAGCCTTCTCTGTGGTCCCAGATAGAACTGGGCCACATTTTTGTTAGTCAGATGGGAGTATCCACCAAACTATAGTGACCACAGAGACAAGCTGGAACATGGCAAGAGATCCCCCGTCCCAGCTTGAGACCTCCTTCATGAGACCCTCGGGGCACCTCATCTTCTCTCACTCAGTAGGGAAACAAAAACACCAGTTCTGTCTGCCCACTTGGTATGTGGAGTAGATCTGCAGGGCTCCCGGTGACCTCACTCAGTCGCTATACTGCGGTACCCTCTTAGAGCCTCCTGGGTCACGTTCCATTTAGTACGACCACACTCTGACCATGACTCCCGTTTTCCTTCTGTTGATGAGGAGACCAACAATGGGAGAAATAACTGACGGTAGCTCAGGCTGACCCCGTTGTGAGCTAGTCCTACCCACCAACCAGTCTCTCTACATCAGAGACATGTCAGCGGTCCTGTGCCGGCTGGGACAGCAGTTAAGGAGTTTGGCATTCAGGCTGTCAGTGAAATCTGGTCTTGTTCATCCTGGTGTTTTTCTGGAAAGATAGCCCTGGAGTCCTGATAGATTTATTTCCTTTGCTTTTATTTTGCGCAGATATGCTGGTGATATTTATGACACCAGCACCGCCCGCACCATTCATCTTGCTCTTGTTAGGCATGTGAATGAAAGGCCTGTGATTACGTCTCTGGATTGGCCTGCTTAAGTCTAAAACATCAGCCAAAAGCAAGACAATAACACAGCCACCCCTTGCCCCGAGAGAAAGTAGGTAGCTGCATGGCATTTTGTTTCTGAATCCAGGCATCCCGAGCTGTAGGCTCTGCCCATGCTTTGCCCAGTGTGGGTCTTCCAGGCCAAAACTCACTGGAGTCTTTTAATCTTGCCCATAAATCACTGGCCTGGCTCCCAGGCCTTCCTGGACACTGTTACTCAGTCCCAGCAGGGATTAGAGGTAATCTCCTACTCATTCGATAGAACCCAGTTATTCTTTCCATCTGTCACCCCCCACACACCCCAGGGCATAGTTCTGGTTTCTCTGTGAGTCAGCAGTGACCCTCTTCCCAAGACAGCTAGGAGGCATCTGAAGGGTATAGATTGTGGAATGACAAGATAGGGGGCTGGGCAGTGTTTTGCTGACTCTCTTCTCTCACTTGGCCAAGGAAGAAGCTGTGTCCTGGAGAGTAGACAATACGTATCTAAATCACTCAGCCATATGACATAGCTCTGTGTATAAGAGTTGGGGCCAGAACCTGGGTCTCCTGCAGCACTAGAGACTCATCAGGACCAGGATTTGGGAAGAACACTTCTCCACCTACCCCAAATAAGGATTTTCTACCAGTAGTGGAAGTGAGCTGTCTGTTACCTTAGGTTTGGGCCTTTCTGTCTTCCTCTTTATATCCTTCCAATTCTCTCCCAGTGGGTCTGTTCTCCAGGAACAGAACTTTCAAGGGCCTGCTTGGGATGCTGACAAGATCCAGAAAGATGGGCTTCAAGTCCTGCCAATTCCTGACTGGAGGACCTTGGGGGAGGACACCAAGTCTCTCTGATCCTCAGTGTTCTTGTTAGCACACTGGAGGGTCCATTAGTGTCCATTCATCCTCTCACAGCAAGCCTGAGATGGAATAGCAGAAGCTCAAGCACCTTGTGTTTATATTTGCTGAGTGCTTGCATGTGCCTGCCAGTGGCTTTAGCTTATTTTATATGCACTATTTATTTTAACCCCCATAGAAATTCCGTAAGATGTATAATCTCCTTTTTTGTAGAAAGGATACAAAAGATGTTTCACTGAGAAAGCTCACTGAAAGAAGGTAATTGTACAGGGAAATACAGCAAGAGACTGGCATCCAACGTCTGTCTGTCATCATCCTGGCCAACATGCTCTTTGGTAACGGTTTGCCGTATCCTGCTATTTTCCCTTTAATGACATATTATTAACAGTCTGTTGGCAAATAGAGGCTTAAGACAGAAAGGCTAAAATAGGTAGTTATTCTGAGATGTTATCGGTTAAAGAGGTGGGGTTGAACATGGCCATTTGGTGAGGGCATGGGAATGCCCAGTGTTGTCTCCCGAGAACATGCAGTTTCCAGGAATGCCCGCATGGTGGCAGTGTGGACCAACGAAAATATTCCCAGAGGTTCAAGTGGAGGCAACAGCTGTAGAAATGAGGAGCATGCTCGCAGCCCTGGAAGGGTGGTCCCTGGTGCCTTTAGGGAAGTGGGCAGAGCATATGTCACTTTACCGATATTTTCTGGTGCTCCAGCTGAAGACCAGGGTCTGCACTCAGGAACCTGGTCGCTGCACCCAGAAGCTCTCCGTCCACGTGGGGCAGGGTCATTCTAAATGATGAGGGAGAAAGTAGGACATTATGCTAGAGCTACCAAAATTAATCAAGATTTCAATTTGCTTCACTGAGATCAAGGGATACCCTCACACCTTCCCTTTCTCAAAGTTACATGCTCCCAAATCAAAGCAGACTCAGAGAATTCGACCTTTAGGGATGCTCTAACGACCAGGGTTCTCATCCATTGTTTAGCATTTCCCATCATCCCCAGCCAGTCCCTCTCCTGTGGGCCAATCCTGACTCATTTAGCTTGGGAAGGTTCTCTCTTCCTCTCGCGTTCTCGGGTCTGTGCGGTCCTTGCAGCAGCCCTGACCGGAGACTCCTGTCATTCTGCATTTACCGTGTTACACAGGATGCGTTGCTTTACACAAGTGTCCTGCTGGACTGAAATGTCCCTAAGGGCAGAGTCCCTGTGCTCAGGTCAGGCAAGTGGACACCCGAGTTACTGGAGAGAAAATGGACATGTCTTTAGCAGTTAGTACCTAATCCAGGCCTGGCGAAGACCCTGGGCCCTGGCATTATAGACAGTATTTTATAGATGAGGTAATGACAGACACATAGCGGCAGGACAAACAGACCTGCAGGTCTCAGCAGCTTAACTTATGCAAGAAGAAGGCCTTGTTCTTAAGTGAGTGACTAGTGCAGGCTGTCATAATACCTGCATGGCCCTCTCGGGGAGTTGAATTGGGCCACAGAGGAAGTGGGGGAGGGTCATGGCCAAAATGGCAGGGTTATCGGGGAGTGAGTACAAGGGGAGGGATTCCTGTGAGCTGAAGCAGTTTAGAGAGGGCGAGGGTTATCCTGTGTAGACCCTGTGACAGGTGTTCTTAGGCCTCAGGAGCTCTGGTATGCTAATAGGCTCCATAGATAGCCACTGTCCCCTCTGACAGATGAGGAAATGGCTCCTTTGCTAGCTGGAAATAGAACTTCAGAATTTGGGAAGTGGAGTTTCCTTTGGACTTGATATTTCAGCCTTTTTGTTAATGAGAAGGATCAGCACACTCATGTAACTGCATTTTAGCTGGTGGGACAAAGTCAATTGGTCCTGGTTCTGGGAACTGAACTCAGATTCAGTTGAATGAGCTGCTTCCTCAGCAGATCTAGATTCTGTAACATCATTGGCTTCATCCCTACAACTTCACTAGGCACTCCAAGCCAGAGCTGGCCAGCTGAACTGTACCTCAGTTTTTTACCCACAGGAATGATATGGCTGGTAACGGCCATTGTTCAAGTCTCTGCAGTTGGGGTGATCTTCAGTTAGGGAGACCAGCAGGGACTGGAGTGGTCCAGTTAAGGTTACGCATCCTGAGAGTGAGTGCCACATGGTCAAGTGTGTTAAAGTCACTGTGGTTTGGGCTATGTGCTGCTTCTAGCCCCTCTCCTTTGGCAGTGTGAGCATCTGCTTTCTATTCCCCATGCCTGGGTGTCACCAGCACTTGTTAGCACCTGCCTAAGCACTGGACACCATTAGCACACAGCAGTTCTGTTGCTGTCAGCATCCTTCACTGGTTCTCAGGAGCAGCTGGTTGGGTCAGGACCACATGGTCATAGATGATTTTCCTCCAAGGTCCTTGCAGAGGCTCCAGCATGATTATGATTATTTTTTTTGGGAAAAGGGCTAAGAGACATAGACTTTTCCACTTGAGATCTGGAAGGGAGAGATGAACATGTTGAAGAAAAATGTCAATTGCTTTTTATTTAAATTTTAATTTAATTTTGTGAATATGGGTATTTTGCCTGCATGAATGTATGTCCAGTGTCCTTGGAGGCCAGAGGAGCGGATCGGATCATCTGGGACTGGAGTTTGGTTGAGAGCTGTGAGATGCCATGTGGTTGATGGGATTGAACCCAGGTCCTCTAGAGGAACAGCTAGTGCTCATAACTGCTGAACCACCTCCTCTCCCATTAGACTTCCAATCTTTCAAGAGAAATGTGTTGTTCTCACACTAATATATGCAAAGACCTACTCCACGAGATAGTAAGGGCAAAGGCAGAGACTACCTTTCCTATTACTTAATTAAATTAGCTATCCATCCATCTATCCACTTGTCCATTCATTTGCAATTCCTTTATTCACTTATCTGTCATCCATCCATCCATCCATCCATCCATCCATCTAGTAGTGCACATATAAGCTAGGCATGAGACTAAGCTCTGGAGGTCACATCAGTGATGACCTTTCTTTCGAATAGCTGACACTCTGGTTGGAAAACAGACAATAAATAGAAGAAGTATAATACACTGATATTAGTATATAGTCAGAAGTGTACTGTGAAGGGCAAGGGCAAGCGAGCATCAGGAGGCGATTATCATCTTAGTGTTATATCAAGGGCTTGCTCATCATTGACACCTAACAGGGGTAAAGGCTGAACCCTGTGATTGCCAGGGAAAGGGTGCTCCATCAGAGTAGCCATCCATCCGTGTAGAGGTCCAGAGTGGAAATGGAAAGAGACAGCAGGAGGTGCACAGCATGAGTGGGTGGCAGGGAAGCTCTTCAGCCTTTACGTGGGTGAACTGGGGAGCTGTGGTAGGAGTTTTGGGGGACCAGGGAATCTTGTAAAGCAACTGCCTGGTTCTCTTCCTAAGTGCTTCCCTGGCACACAGAGACAGGAATCTAAGTTCTAGCCACGTCTACTCACACGGGCCTTATCTCTTCCTTCCCTGGGGACTTCAGGTATATTTGTATGTTCAGTCCTGTTTAGTTCAATTACCTGGTTGTAGGGAACATAAGCTGCCTGTGGTTCTTCCTGGCATTCTCTTTCCAAAGGGCCACTTGGAGCCACCCATTGTGGCACAGTTGGCTCTGCTGGTAGAAGCACTAATGTGGAGCTCTGTGAAACCTTCAGAAACTCTGCCCATGTACACTGCTATGGGTGTACCAGGTCACCCACGTTCCCCAGTGAGCACACCCTGAGCTGGCTCCTTCCCATCTATCTGCCAGGCTGCCCTTGGAGGTCAGGGCCTTCCAAGCTCACTCTCACTGTTCTTTGGCTGAACACAAATTCAGCCCATCTTACCAGATACAGGAAGGCCTGGATTTTGGCAGGGGCTGTCATCACCAGCAGGACTGAGGCATCAGCCAGCTGGCCAGATTTTCTAGACATTCCCATTTAGACACTGGCAGAGCTGCTTTCTTTGACCCCACCCTCTCCCATTTCTTCTGCTCACACTTCCTGTCCCTATCATAGGTTTGCTGCCCCTCAGGTGCCTCTGACATTCTGCTCTCCTAGGCTCTTCTTGCTTCCACAGTATCTTCAAGATCGTGCCCTTTTTAGACCTTCAATTTAATATCACTGTCCACATGTGCTATTTCTGAAAACAGCGTAATGCACCCAACTTCTGATTTCTTAGACACTGTGGAATGCTGACTCTGTGTTTGTGTCTTGCATATTGCATGTACTTGTCTCCAGTGACATGGGGTACCCAAACCCCTTTGCTGAGCTGTTTCCAGGCTGGGCTGTCATCCTATTGCAGTGGTATGGAATCCATTATTTCTTTTACCCTGCAGAACTCAACAGAGATAAATCCTCCAGCACCCCACCCCTCCCCAGGCACTCTGTGACTCAGAAGTTCCACATTGCAGAACATGAGGCCTTTCCCATTTCCCACCTCCACCTCTGACGGTCACTCTCCAGCGATGATGAACCTTTATTGCAGTGATGGTAAGGGCTTGGTCCTGGGATGGTGCTGTTATTAAAAACAGATTTAGTAATAATGCTCTAAGCAGTTAGCCTGCATGGCCAGCGATGGCTCATCAGTCATAAAGCTAAGCAGGATCATTGGGGTCAGCTAATCTCTGCTTTTAGGCATAACCACACCTACGTCATTCCAGAGAGATGGGATTATTTTTTATTTGTTATTTCTTAAAGACTTTCAGAGGGCTGGAGCTCAGAGTTCAGCCTCCTTGAGAAATTATCTCTAGGGTTATAATGTTTCTGTAGCTATGTCTGAGTGTGTGTGTGTGTGTGTGTGTGTGTGTGTGTGTGTACATGTGAAGTGCACACTTTAGGGTTCCCATGGTACTTCCGTCTGCCCCAACATGTCCCCTACTGACCTTTCCAGGCATGGCTGAGACAATGGACTCAGCAGGATGTTCCAGCAGCAGGATAGTGGGATTCCGTAGCTCAGTGCTCTCTGCCTTAATTTGTGTTCTGTGATCTAAGGTGAAGCTGCTGTCTCATTGAGCCTTAGTTTTCTTGGTTGTGAAGAGGAAATAAGACAGATGATTTTGTAGTTTTGTAGAACTTGAGAGGCTGTATACCACATGGCTTGTCCATTGTAGGAGCTCTGTCTGTGTCAGGATTGCTAGGAATAGAGAAAGACAGGAGAGTGGGAGGTACCAGGAACATTATAGCTCTCGAGAGCTCCTGAGAACAGACTGTGTGGTCACTGTGGGCATTCATAGACAGAGTGAATCACCAGGGTAGCCCCTTAGCACACAGTGTGAGGCTTCTGGGGATCTCAAGGCCACCTGAACTGGTGGGTAGTACAGACTACAGCCTTTGCAACCAAGATATTCAGCTGCCTGACAGGTGCTTCCTAGACTGTGGTGGACATGGGCACATGTCCCTGTGTTCTGTGGGATGCATTATATGTTGCCTGACTTGGTAAAAAGCAACCTGTCCCTGGGCTGTTTGTTTCCATGGTAGCAGAGGGAAGAGGATCCAAGTATCTAGGAATTATGCTTAAGGGGAAAAAAATGGCAAGATTTGATGATGGGGGATCCTAGTGACTGTCTTAGCTATGTCGTAGCACTTAGATAACGCATATTTACAGACACATCACCTTTTCTTGTGCTTCACAGACATTACATTTTTATAAGTCAAATGCATATAATGACCCTGTATGAGCTCACACTTTCGCAGTGTTTTCAGTATTGTGTTGATTGTGATGTCCTGAGATCAATTATCTTTGGTACTACTGTTGTAACTGCTTTAGGGTGTCACCAATATTGCCATAGTGGTCGAATTTAACCTGTACATGCTGTGGGTATTCCACATCTTTCTCCCTCTACTGCTGTTAGGATGCTGCATAGCTGTGGCCACGCCCCCACCTGCAGGGGCTCCGAAGAGACGTGTCTTCCTTTAAAATCCCCAACCATTGGGAGACTCCCCCTTTTTCTCTTTCTCTCTGCCCCCTACCCTGCTCTTCCTCTCCTCTCTTCTCCTCCATCCCCACTTAATAAACCTAATGTGGCTCCCTTGGCAGCATGCTGGTGAGTTCTTCCAAGCACGAAATACTATCAACTGCTCCTCCCTTCCTCTGAGGTACAACAGTATTGAAAGCGTTTCACAGGGAACTGAGGAGGAAGGCATGGGGAACGCTGAGACAGAGCCACAGCTGGGCCTCTTGCACCAGCCAGCTAATCATACTGTTGTACAAAGTGAAAGTTCTGGAAGGAAACTAAGAGTGACTGCACACATGACCACATTCCTTTCAGCCAGGAGCAAGGTCCTGGTTTCCTCTGCTCTGTGGAGACGGACAGAAGTACAGAAGCTGCTGAGGCTGAGGCTGAGGCTGGCTGAGGCTGACTGAGGCTGAGGCTGACTGAGGCTGACTGAGGCTGAGGCTGACTGAGGCTGGCTGAGGCTGAGGCTGACTGAGGCTGACTGACGCTGAGGCTGACT